>RJWT010017756.1:0-19184 GCA_004365215.1 Cuniculus paca | reverse complement strand
TGTTTCTGTCATCTCAGTCCTGTGGCCAAAAGAGAGAAGAGTCTTTTCTCAGGATGCACTTAGAAATTTTGAGATTCTTTATTATGACTGGAGCTAGAAATTTGGATCTTTAAGTTTCTTATTTTCCTTTAATTTGTCTTCATACTTAGAAGACTTCAGATCTTTTGTGCATATCTGGAGCTCATGATTTCCCTTTAGTAAAGGAAGTTTGTCCAAAGATGCTAAGAGCCACCAGTAGCAACATTGTATTTCCCACTCTGCCAAAAACATTCAGAAGTATTGTATATAGATTCACTAAATTCCTTATATGTCACAAGGGGTGAATTAAGATAATCAAATGGATCTACACAGCATATTACTTTAAAAGTCCACACCACAGACTACAATACTCCTCGTGTCACCAGAGAGACCATGGCAACTGTAGGTCTCATTAAATTAGACAACCAACTCCAGAACCACTAACCCCATTAAAGATATTCATCTTTGCAATTCCATTTCTCTAGAACCACTCTTGGTACCAAAAATCTGTATTTGTTAGGATTCACTAAAGGAACAGATTTAATATAAATATAAATAATATATGATCTATAAAGAATTTATAAGTATCTGCATAGTAAGTTGTGGAAGAGTTCAAAGTGCTGTGTGTGCAATGGAGAGCCAGGGGTCCTGTCAAAAGTCAAAGGCTTGGAGTTGACTGCAGAATCCCCTATGAGTCCTTGTTGGAAAGCTGAAGGCTTTGCACTGGAAGGCTGAAAAGTCTGTCCTGGAAGCCTAGAAACTCATGTTTTAAGGTGACAGGAAAAATTGGAGCTTCTTTGAAGAAGGAGAAGTAAGCCTTTCTGCCTTTCTGTTTTATACCATCCAGGCTACAAGCGTATTGGTTGGTTCTACCCACACCCAGGATGGGTCTTCTATCTTCAGTGAGTCAGTCATGAAGACATGCTGAGAATTATGCTAAGCCAATCTGTTAGGCAGTTCTTATTCAAGTTGACACCACAATTAACTACCACAGAATCCCTACTTACCACTTCTTTTTAGCATCCTGCTGGAAGGTCTAGGTAATATAGTAAGAAAAGGAAATGAAAAATGCATAACGAGAAAAACTTTTCACCAAGAAGCTCAAAAGAATAAAAAGCATCAAGTTACTAAGCAATAATCACAAAGTATCAGGATAAAAAAATGTATAAAAATCAACACTTTCATAGAACAGCAGTGAACAAATGGAACTTGAAATAAATAACTCAGGACCATTTTTGTTTAGAACTCCCAAACTTGAAGTAGTTTGATATAAGTGTAATAAATTGCATATAACAAAGCCACTAAAGACCACATACTGTGAATTCTATTGATATAAGATGTAAAGAAAAGAGAAGGCAAAAAGAAATTTGCTTTTTCCCTCTTCCAGTATGTTCATATCATTTTATCTTAACCAATCTTTTTTTTGTTTTGTTTTGGTTTTTTGTCTTTTTGACTTTTTGAGACACAGTCTTGCTATGCAATTCAGGCTGGCCTTGAGCTCACTTTGTAGCCCAGGCTGGTCTTGAACTTGCAACGATCCTCCTGCCTCAGCCTCCTGAGTGCTGGGATTATAGGTGTGCACCACCATGCCCAGCTACCATTCATTCTTTCTGCAGTTAATTTGAGGGTCTGGCTCAAATTGCATATATAATTCTTCAAATGTCATCTTCTATAGCACCTTTGACTCCTTGAGAGTTTGGTTTAAGATTGATTTGTCATATTCATCCAATGCTACAAATTACCTCAATGAAATAATGGTGATCTGAGAAAAGGAATTTTTTTCCCCATAGAGTTGGCTTTTTATTTTTGCAGTGGGGGGTGTTCTGGAATCTATCTTACCCCACTTCAGTAAGAAACTTATACCAATACAAGTATCCTTATGTTGTTTGTATTGCTATTATTATATAGTTTTTCGGCTTGACCCTACCATTACTGAAGTTCACTGGTCAAGTTTTCTTTCCTTGGTAAACCTCTCAAATAGGGTGTCTGGTCTTATGACTGAAATTTGCCATGCAAGCCTATAAAATTTGACTACATGATTTCTTTTCTACTAAAAATACACTCTAAAGAATGACTCTTAAAGAAAACGAGGCATTATGGTAGCCATAACTGATTTCTTATCTTCATGTTCTGAAGTCCAATAATGCTTATGTTCTTTGATTTGGTTGGTTTAAGTCTGTTTTCTACTATTTGACTGCAATATGCAAGAAGGTATGAATAGCTTTTTTGAAGAAAACAAAGGACATAAGGTAGCCATTGTTGATTTCTTATTGTCAGGTTTGAAGGCCTGTAATGCTTTCATTCTTTTGTTTTGATTGGTTTTTATATTATTTTGTTTTGTTGGAATTTATTGTGTGTGAAGCTGTGAACAACCACTTCAAAGAAAACAAGAGACACTGGTAGCCATTGTCGATTTCCCGTTGTTTTGTTTTGAAGTCCTGTATTGCTTGCATTGTTCTGTTCTGATCTGCTTTGTTGTGTTTTACTGTTTTTTTGTTTTGTTTTGTTTTGTTTTATTTTGTTTTGTTCTCTTTAAAATAAAAAAATAAAAATAAAAGAATGCCTCTTATATTTACATGGCATTCTTCACTTCTCAATTTTATGTTTCTTCTAAAATGTTGGTTCTATGTTGACTAAGTCTCTTCCTAGATCTCAGAGCACGTGTATAACCAGGTGGATGACTATGGCATTGTTTCATACACATTTGTACTTCTGTGGCCCAGTTTCCCATCAAGTTCAAGTCTATCAAAAAAAGATCTCCATATGGTCTTTTAACTCCATTATCATCACATCAATCATTCTATACAGCTTTTAGGATTTTCCCTACCTGAATTCCATTCTCGTGCATATTTCTTCCTGATCGGATCGGAACTTCCTATGACAACATTTATGCTCACTGTTGATTCGAATACAACAATCTCATTTCTTTATCTGCCCAAATGCATTTTAGTTATACTCAACTGCTCTTTTATTTGCCTAACCTCTTTGCTGTCACACACTTCTGAATCTCTGCATGTACCATTTTGATCCATCTGATAGCCTCCACTACATGTATTTCAAGATGTACTCAAACATCAGGACACCCAGGAAGCTCTCCTGGATCAAGACTTTCCTTCTCATTCACATACACTTAATATAAATAATTGTTTTTATCTAAGTTTTATGGATAGATGTTCTGAATATTTTACTTGTTCATAATTGTTTTATTTTCACCTGAGGTGGGCATTCTGTCTTTCTGTAGGTAGATAATTAACACCTGCAAAACAGGATATATTCTAGCTACCTAGCAATTAAATCTTAATTCTTCATGATAATTGTGCAGAACTATATGTGCAAGAAAAACTTGAACTTATTAAGCATTTCTTCCCTCACTATTTAAACATTTCCAGTGAACTACAAAATTGGTCAATGCACTATTACAAAATGCACAAGCAATCAGGTAGATGAGTTGTTAGCATTTAGCATTTTACTTGTTCCTTTTCTTTTTTAAATTAAAACTGGTTAATATATTGCATATTGTTATCTTCAAAGTGGTGGCTCAGATTACAAGATTTAGGCATAAAAAAATCAATCAATGAAAGCACAAACTGTTCTTTTTGATGAACTAGCAGAATAGTAGTATAGTTATCTATCTCATATATGTGTGTGTGTGTGTATGTCTGTGTGTGTGTATATATATACAAGATAGATAATAGTTCCATTATAACTATAAAGCAATCAGTGAAGTTTTGAGGATTACTAATATTCAGGGATTATGTTGTTCTTTTATTTTCTCCAAAATATGACTTCTATAAGCAGCTTGCTTAAGAAACCTGTTATGATTCCCTGGCAAATAATGAGAGCATGAAAACATTACAGACCTAAAAGGCAAAAACATCTTTTACTAAATTAAATGAAGCCATACAAATTGTATGTCAATTTAAAGCAGAACTTGTAGCTTTAAAATGAAAAAATATGATGTCCTTCTTGAAGGGGAAATATTTACAGAGTAAACAATAATTCTTCATGCTTATAGAAAGTTATGAGAAATCTGAGGATCAGCAATGAGTCATTTTCTATACCCATACTTCAAAATTGAGATAAAAATGCAGTATATTTGTATAAATTCTTTAACTTTTTGTACCTGATTTTTTCTATATAAAGTGGCATGGATTGCTATGATTTATATTTTGTAGATGAGCACAGAGGTTAAAGAGTTTGAATTTGGTTAACCTGATAAAGAGCTATTCTTGTTTCTTATTTGTTTTTTTATGTCAAGCAGCCTCAGAAATAGAATAAATACTACAGAATGGGGAGGCTTATGATAATACTGTGAAATTCAGTTGAGCGTTCTATGTCTAGAGTAAATGTGCACAAAAATAGTTAAGTGACATTTGAAGACCTCATGACTTTTTGAAAAAATGTTGGACATGCCAGTTAAGCATTGTATAAAGTTTGTTTATCAAGGGGCCATACAGAATAAAATCCAGTCATTCTTATTATCCTAACCCTGGTACCTTGTCATCTAAGATACCAACTGAAGCATCAAATAGTTCTATCCTATTCAGAATTTCATGACAGTGTCTGTGCTCCCAAACATTTTCCCTCCTTGATAATCTACATTAAGATATTTCTGCTGAATAACATCAAAAATTGTGTTGTATGTGTTACTGGAGGGCAGCCTTGTGGTTGATGAATTTTCTACAATGCCTGGGGTCCCCTAAAGGCCATGGCTAGGCTTCTGGGCAGTCACCGATGTACTTTATGAAAATTAGGCTTTGAGATTTAGTAGGAAAATCAGTGGCTGAAAAGCAAATAGGCTTAAATGTCAGTCCTGTATTTGGACACTTATTTCTTGTGTGTAAAATAAAGGATTTGGCCATCTTTCCCAGATAGTCACTCCGTGACACTTAGTTCTAGTCGAGTATATGGCATGCATTCACTTCACTGCCTGCTCCATTCATATTTTGAACTTGTCAGGAACAGAACATAACTGTTTCCTCAGGTAGTGAAGATCTTGGTTCCACCTGGATCCATGGGAAACTCAGCATCTTGATGTTTTCCTTTACATTTTTCTGTAAGTTTAGAAAATTGGGATCTTCACATTCGAAACAATTACAGATGATAACGAAGTAGATCATATTATAGGGTACACAGTCCAGGAGAAAAGTGGGATCACAGGGTGAGCCTAAGGAATTGGAACCATTAAGATGTACATATAAAAGTGTTTGTCTCTGAGATAAAAAGGAAAACTAATTTTGGAAACTTTAAAGTAATATATACCTAGATGTCCCCTTAACAGAAAAATATTTCAGCATGCTTAAAATTAGCATATCACTTTTGCTTTTTTTCTCAATTTTATCAGTATATTTACATAGTAAATATATTCACTGTGGAAGGATTGGTACATACAGATATTGCATTTTGATCCAGTTTTCCTTCCTCTCCTGGCTTCCAATCTCTGCCATCTCCAGATTCCCTTTCCATCCTTTCAAAACACACACATACACACACACCCCTCTAATTCATTGATCCTTTATAATTTCTTTTTTTTAGTTTAACTACTCTAAACTAACTACTTTTCTTTAACTACTTTCCCACTTAGTTGTATACTTTGTTTTGAGTGCTTTAGTGCTTGTGGCCTCTCTGTCTTTAAGATTCCTGTTGGTATTTTCTGCAATGTAGTATAGTGGTCATATATTTCTTTAGGATTTCTTTGTTTTAGAAAAATTTTTTCCATGTATTCGTTTTTAAGGCTAATATTTCAGAATATGAAAGTGTGAGTTGAAAATTATCTTTCAGAGCTTGAAAAACTACACTCCAAGTTTTCCTGGAGTGCCTGGAGCAAAGTTTTGTGCTGAGAAATTTGCAGCTATTCCAATGTGCTCACCTTTATAAGGCTGCTGTTTTTCTCTAATGGTTTTTCTTTTCTGAAATTTCTAGAATTTTGTTGAATTTGTGGAATTTTGAATATGATGTGTCATGGAGAAATTCTTTTCTGGTCATGACTATTTGGAGTTCTATGTGCCTCTTGTACCTGGATATTAATTTTCCTCCTAAGTTTGGAAATTTTTCTGCAATGGTTTCAGTGAATAAAATTTTATGTTTTTTTAGTCTTCTAATTTTTACTTTATTCCTATAATTCTGAAGGTGTATTTTTTTCCATCTAACAGCTGTTGGATCCAGCTCGCATGGTGTTGTTAGGGTATCTTTGACTTTATGATCTACTATACGCACCTTGTCTTCTATTTCTGACACTCTGCCCTCACACTGGTCAAGTCTTCTACTCATGCTTTTATTGAATTTTTCATTTCATATATCTGTGCTTGCTTTCCGTGCTTTGTATTTCTTTTCCAAAGTGGCCATTTGTGTTTTATAGTGTCATGGTTAGCTCTATCACTTTATTGTTTGTTTCCTCTTTAAGCTCATTGAACATTTTCTTGGTGAAATCTTTTATTTATTTCCTTAAATCATCTTTGAGTTTAAATCTCATGTATGGTTAAGAGAGATACATGAAGAAAAATTAGTGATATTCAATTTTTAAGTGTATATTCGTTAAAAGAATCATATGGAAAACCAGCAGACAGGAAAATAAAGAAGAGGACAATTAAGATGAATTTGTGTATTTGAAGGAAGAAATTATTAACAGCAGAAGGCATTTATGCTTTATGCCAAAAAGGTAAATGTACATAAACAATAATAATGAGACAGTCTGTCAAAATAAAAATGACAAATATTTATTTCAAAATAAATCCAATATAATGCCAAAAATATTTAAACTGATGAATGGAATCTGTATTTTTGCTGTTGGGAGGAGAAAAGAAGGGATGGGGAAAGAAGGGAGGGAGTGGGAGAGAAAAAAAAGAAATGCCCCCTTTAGGAAGTAGAAGCCACCATCTTTACTGACTGTAAATTTAATGTTTGGCAAAGCTGCCCTCTTGTGGACTTTTGGTATATTCTGAACTACGAAGTCAACAGAAAAACAAAATTGAAAGTTGATCATTATTTTTGGCAATCATAATCTTATAGGTAAAACATCTAAAGTACAACAAAGACTTTATTTTTGTGGCACCTATAAAATTATAATAAAGTGATAAATAAATTTTATTTGCAAAGAACACCCAAATTCACAGCTATACTTAAATGTTAGAAATGAGTTGACAAAAAATTTAACAAAGGAATGAAAAACCTCTAATATGACAAACACCAAACACTGTTGAAAACAATTGAAGAAGATAAAAGAGATGGCAGGACATGCCATGTTCATGGATTGGAAGAATCAGTATTGTTAAAAAGTAGAGATTTAATGTAATCCCATGAAAATATCAATGCCATTCTTCGCAGAACTAGAAGAAAACAATTGTAAAAGCTTTTTGGATGCACATAAAACCCAGGATAGCCAAAGCCATCTTGAATTAAAATAAATAAATAATAGAAATAAAGCAGGAAGCACCACAATATGTGATTTCATGGCATATTAGCATAAAATGAGACAAATAGAAAAATGGAATGAAATTGAAAACTCCAGAAATGAACTCATGCATCTATGCCAATTGATTCTCAACAAAGGTGCCAACAGCATACATTAGAGAAAGGATAGGCTTTTCAATAAATGATTCTGGGAAAACTAGACATTCACATGTGCAAGATTGAAACTTGGCTCCTATCTCTCTCCCTGTATAAAAGTTCCTTCAAATTTGATCAAAGACTTTGATACATGATTATAACTCTGAAATTGCCAAATGAAAATATTGGAAACAGTTCAAGACATTAGAATAAGCTAATATATGTTTCGATATGACAAGCCACATACAGGAAACAAAAGCAAAAATAGGCAAATGAATTATGTCAAACTAAAAAATATCTTTCAGCACAACAAACAAATTACAGAATAAAGAGGTAACTTAAAGGATGGGAGAAAATATTTGCTAACTATTCATCTGACAAAAGATTACAGCCAGACTATCTTAGAAACTCAAACTGAACAACAATAATGTAAGTAATCCAATTAAAAATGGACAAATAATCTTTGTAGCCACTTATTAGGAGAAGAAATAAAAGTGGCCAACACATAAAAGGAAAATACCATTATTAGCCATCATGGATATGCAAATGCAAGCTACAATGAGATATTAATTCATTACAGTTAAAATGGCTTTATAAACAAACAAAACCCTGAAAAACAAATGCTGAACAGATGCACAGAAAATGAGCTTCTTACACACTGTTGGCTATAAAATAGTATATCCATTTTGGAGAACGATATGGAGGTTCCTCAAAAAACTAAAAATAGATCTACCATATTATCTAGATCCTACTTCTGGGTACATATCCAAGTGAAACGAAATCCACATATCAAAGGTATACTGGCATATTCATGGTTATTGTGGCACTCTTCCCAGTAGCCAAGATATGAAATCAACAGATGAATGGATAAAGAAAATGTGGTATATACAGAATGAAATATTTTCAACCATAAAACAATAAAATTCTTTCATTTGTAGGAAAATGAATGGAACTGAAAGACATAGTGTCCAGTAAAGTAAACCAACCATGGAAAGCTAAGTACTGTATATACTGTCTCATGTGGAAGCTAAACACAGTGAGCCTGAATGTAGACGCATGATTATTAGAGGTTTAGAAGGCTGTGTGGTAATAGGGGAAGGTGAATAAAGGGAGCTGGGTTTGATTCTGTAGAAATATCACTTTACTTTCCATTAGTAGGCCCAGTTAATTCATATTAATCAAAAATATTAGGTATTGTGAAATAGGAAAAAAATGTTCAAATGGGAGGGTAACAAGGGAGACGCCCTCCATTTGTTTTTCCTAACCCTGCCACAAAACAGTGGTCTTCCTTTTAAACTCAATCTTCAATGCTCCTCTTTCTATCTCAAAATTCTGTGGGGTCATGAGGGAGAAGCACCTCATCTCTTTCCACCTGTTTCCATTGCTTAAAATAATTCCTAAATGACAAGGAGCAGAAACTTGGAAGGAGATTCAGGAAAGGAAGAGGGAAGTGACAAGTGGCAGCTGCACAGATGCTCAAGTTCTGCCTAAGGATGTTCCAGTTTTTGTTTTCATCCTCCTCATTCTCATGACCACTGAACAACACACTCAGACACACACACACACACACACACACTGTCTTAGTTATTTTTCTCATTGCTGAGATGAAATACACCAACAAGTTAAAGGAGGAAAGATTTACTTTGGCTCACAGTTTGTAGATGCTTCAATCTATAGTTGGCTGGCTTCAAAGTAGGATAGCTTGGCAGATGGGCATGGCAGAGTAGAAACAGTCCATGGCAGGGCAGGCAATACATAGGAAGCCTGGCCTTCTTTCTGTCCCTTTATATTCCATCCAGGCTACAAGTGTTCTGGATGGTGCCAGAGTTGGCCTTCCCATTATTCACACCCAAAACTGTGATAAATCAAGTAGTGGACTAATCCAGTATCACACACCCTTAATCTCAATATCACACACCCATGATCCAGCCACTCCCAAAAGCCCCATCTGTGAACGCATGAGGCTTTGGGGGGACATCTACATACAAACCGTAACACACACATGCACACTCATGAACACATACAAACATACTTACCAAGCTCTTTATTAACTTTGTCACCCATGGGGAACATGTCTCTTCCAGAAAACTCCTTCCCAAGATCAATCACAGCTTCATATCCATGCAGCACTACAGTGAGCTTCTAGCCCAAATACACAGTGAATACAGAGCCATAGACTTCTGAGAGGTACAGATAGGAAAACAAATAAAAATGTTAGAAAAAAGATATCACAGTTTTTTTCTACAAATTTTGTGTGATTTCATTGTTATTCTCCATTTATTTTTTCATTCTGCTATAGAAAATGTCAAATAATTCTGAAATTTTTTCACTAAAATGATGATTGTCACATTGTCACTTATAGATGATCTATGATGTGATGGAAGCATTACGATTAGTCCTCATATCAACACATTCAGCAGCTTGATTTACCTAGTTTTACAAGCAAAAGAACTGAAGTCAGAGAATTGCATGATCATTTGCAGTGTACCATGACAAGAAGATAGAAGACCCTAATTCACACCTTCGTTTTGTGAGCTTCTGAAACTTGAACAATTTTTTGGTTCCCAGTGGTAATAACCTTTGGACCAATAGCCAGCTGAGTTTTTATAAAGGTCAATATGCAGAGCTTACTTCTAGAGATTATGATTTAATAGTCTGGTGATGAATCGAAGAAATATGTTTTTAAAAAATAAACCCAGATGATCCTAACACACATCTTAATTCGAGACCACAGGTGTTATTAACACAGTAAGAGAGTGAGAAACATGGAGACCATCACAAAGTGCAGCATCTCACCAAAGAACAATTTCTCTTACCTTACAGGATTCCTAGGGTATGGACAATAGCTTTGTGCAGAAACCAAAAAGATTCTGTTATCACCCATTGGACCCTACATGATTGATTCTTTCTTTCATTCTTTTATGCTGGTTCTCAGTACATAGCTATCTTTTTAACACTTTTATTGAAGTATGATTGAAAATAAAATGAATATATCTAGAGTACAAATAGCAAATTTTTGACATATGTATTCATAGAAGATTGATTACCACAGGCAGCAAATTACATATACATTACTTCATAGTATTAACAGTTTCGTGTGTATGTGGTAAGAACACATTAGCAGATTTCAGGTACACAATACATTATTAATTACTGTGTCACCATGTTGCGTATTACACTCCAGTACTTATTTGTACTCTTTGACTAATATTTCACCTTTTCTTCCCACATACTACCATAATAACTATGATTCTACTGTCTTTTGCTGCATTTGAGTCTTTTCTTTTTTTAAGATTCCACACATAAGTGACATCATGCAGTACTATGTGTCTTCCATTGCAGTCAATATAAAGTCTTCCTGGGTCATCAGTGTTGTCTTAAATAATAGACTATTCTTCTGTTTTAAGGCTGAATGATATTTCATTTCATACAGAAATCACGGGATTTACCATTGGCAAACACCTAAGTTGGTGCAATTTGCAGATTATTATAAAATTTGTTTTAATCAATATGGAGTACAGATAACTCTTCGACATACTGGTTTCATTTTTAGATATATATTTTATTTATTTTTACTTATTTTAAATTTTTGTTAATATATGTTTGAAACGCATGGTAGTTACATTCATCTTGGAGAACTGGCACATATGCATATCACATCTTGATCATTTTCCACATCTCACTCCTTCCTCAGATCGCCTTCTAATCTTCAGTCTACCTCCCTTTTTCTCACCATCTCTCTTTTGAAAGACACTCAGAAGAGGTACACCTGAGAGAATGGAATTACTATTTTTAGTTTTTTTGTGGAATCCCCATACTGATTTCTATAGTGGTTGTATTAGCTACGCTTCCACCAATAATGTAGAAGTGTTCCTTTTTCTTCACAACCTTGACAACTTTTGCGATTGTGTTCTTGATGGTAGCCGTTCTTTCTGGAGTAACATGGAATCTCAGTGTAGTTTTGATTTGCATTTTTCTAAAGACCAAAAAGATGTTGAACATTTTTTCACATATTTACTGGACACTTGAACATCTGAGAAGCATCTATTCATTTCAATCACCTGTTTTTCTGTCATTTATTTTGAAAGGATCTAATATATATATATATATATATATATATATATATATATATACTAGTGCACTTTTCAAGGAGTAGCTGACAAAATTTTCCCTTCCTGTAGGTTATCTTTTCAGCCTACTGTTTGTTTTATTTGCTGTGCAGAACTTTCAAATTGATATAGCCCAATTTTTTGATTCTTGGTAATATACCTTTTGTAATTGTGGTTCTATTCAGAAAGTCCTGGCCTATGCCAATGCCTTTAAGGATTTTACCAATTTTTTTTTTCAGTAGAGTCAATGTTTTTGTTTTTGTATTTAAGTCTTTCACCCATTTTGATTTGATTTTAGAGCAGTATGAGAGATATGAATCTAGATTCATTATTTTGCATGTTGGTAACCTGTATTCCCAGTACCATTTGTTAGAGAAGTTATCTTTTTCCTAGCTTGTTATTTGCCCCTTTGTTACAAATCTGATGGATGAAAGTACTTTTCGATTATTTTTGCATTCTCTATTCTATTCCATTGAGCAACATGTCTTTTTCTTTTTCTAGTAGCATGTTGTTTTTATCACAGTAGCTTTGTAGTATAATGTGAAATCTATAATTTGTAATGCCTCCTGCTTGTTGATCAGAATTGCTTTGGATACCTTGTGTATATTCTGGTTCCATATAAATTTTAAAAATATTTATTCTAGCTCTGTGAAACATGCAGGTTGTATTTTGGTTAAAATTGCATTAAATATATGCATCATTTTTGGTAATATGGCCATTTTGAGAATATTGGATTTGCCTATCCAAGTGTAGAGGATGTCTTTTCATTTTCTAAGCTTCTTTTCAATCTCTTTTGAGAGTGATAGCACTCTCATCATAGAGTTCTTTCACTTCCTTGGTTAGGTTAATCCTTAGGTATTTAATTTTTTTGGAAGTAACAGTAATGGGATTGTTTTCTGATTTCTTTCTCAGTGTGTTCATTGTTGGTATATAGGAGAGAGATCAGTATGAAAATATTCTGATGTAGTAATGTCCAATAACTTTCCTTGATGAAGGAAACATTCCATATTTCTGTATTGCCCAGATGAAGTCTATTAGCCATGTGAATTCTTGAAGTGCAGCAAAGACAATCAAAGACATGCATTTTTCATGCAATTTAAGTAGCCATATGTGACTAGTGGCTACTTATTGAACTGTGTAGTTCTAATGTTTCGTGAGTCAAATACCAATGGTTTCTTTCTAGGGACTTCTCCAATTACTGCTAAGGAATTGAGGATCAGATGCGGAAAGAGTAGAAACCTCTTAATAGTTTTATCTGGCCACCGAAACAAGACCCAACCTTCACAACTTTTGGAGGCAAGGGCTAGCACAACCT
Organism: Cuniculus paca; assembly: GCA_004365215.1. Taxonomy (NCBI): domain Eukaryota; kingdom Metazoa; phylum Chordata; class Mammalia; order Rodentia; family Cuniculidae; genus Cuniculus; species Cuniculus paca. Next base: position 6,197 of record RJWT010017756.1, on the reverse strand, counting down.
ACTAGGAAGGGCATAAGGGAAGGACTCAGATAAAATTCAGTATGTCCTTTCAACTTGCAGCTAATGTCAGTGCTAAAAGTCCTAGGATTTTGGTTGCTCAGGGAGATGCTTATAGTTAGAGAGAACCTGAGGCTGTGGTCATCCCTGAGGCCATCTGTATAAAGGAAATCACTGCTATGGGGCTGGTAGAGAGGTAGAAGTGGGTGCTTATTTCCAGACAGGGTTCGCAGAACCAGATGACCAGATCAGTGAGGCCAGTCTCGCTGGCTTCACACCTATCATTCTCCAGGTCTGCCAGATTTGGTGAGTTAGGAAGTGAATATATGGAAGGCTGGTTGAGCTGAGTTAGTTTTCAGATGATGTCAATTGCTATGTTGCCCAAATGATGTGCTCATCCAGCTTCACGTTCCAGGTCATGTGGAAGCCACTGGTCATCAGGTGAAAGTTCATCATATCCTCAGGCATCATATAGTTATTGTTTTGTTCCCATGGAGAAATCATATGACATACAGCAGATGCCTTTTCTATGATGGTCATCTCTGTCACTTAGAGAAGATTCTATGATGTGGGTGACACCCAAGGTCAGCCTTTCCAGGTGGGGCTTGTTATATCCAGCAGCAGGGTGGAGTCTCCTTGCTGGCTGCCATCCCTGGTGTCTGGTGTTGAGGGTTGAGAACAAGGGATGGGTTGGGGTTGGGGGAGTTCTGGGCCTCCCATGGGCTGTTGAACTTGTACCCCACCGGGAGCTGTAGCTCTCCCTGCCTGAGAGCACGATGCAAAATATGGGGGGACTGGGGTTGGTCCTGCAGCAGCAGCTTGGTGCAAGAGTGAGGAGGGCCACACTGCACCTCTGTGACCCAGCTTCTCATTGGCCAGGAAAAGAAAGTTACTGATTTTTGTGTGTTTATTTTGTATACTGCCACTTTGCAAGTGTCTTGTTAGAATTTTTGCACCTATGTTCAATGAAGAAATTGTCCTGTACTTTGGTTTTTTATTGAGTCCTTGTCCAGTGTTGGTGGCGATATAATGCTAGCTTCAAGGAATGATTTTGACAGCATTCCTTCCACTTCAATTTCATGTTTGAGGCCTATGTGCCTTAGATCTTTCCTGAAGTTCTCTTGTAGTTGAGTGATTAATATAGGGCTTGCTGTCATTGGGCTGGGTCTGAGGGTCTCTGAAACCTATACCATGCTTTTGGAGACTAAGTGTTTAGGTTCACTGACTGCCACCATGAAAAAAGAATTTTCAGAATGTGTGTCATGAGAAGGGTTAATCAGACAGAGATTTTAAAATGCACTAGATAACAGTACAAGTGCTCAGAGAAATTAAGTGCATTGCAGTTTAGAACTGGGAGCATTTATACCTCCCTCAAAGAGGTGGAAAAGTCCAGGAAAAGGTGTTCCCTCCCAAAGGTATTAGAACATTCTACAGGTATGGGCCTTTAAAAAAATAGGTAATTTGAGTATTCTTTGGTGTTAGGCTGAAACATTGTGTCAACTTGAGAAGTTTAAAAGTTTAACTAAGGGACTCCCAGGGCTCTAGGGTCCTCACTTTGTAAACATCCTCATCCTGTGCAAGAGGAGGGCAAGGAGATTTTGTGAGGGCTACCCCACCCTGGAGTGGGTCAGAGTGACCTGTGTAGAATATAAGGGAGGAAAAGAGGCTTACTCTTCCCTGCTTTTGCTCTTGTTGCTTTGTTATTATCTGCTGCTTGAAATGTTGCCCTGGTACCATGCCACCCTGCCTTGGAGTCAGCTGATAATGGACTGAAACTTCCACAAACTGTGAACTAAATCAACCTTGCCTTCCTTAATTTTGGGTGTCACGTATTTTGCCCCAAGCAACGAGAGAAAAGTAACCAAGACATTTGGGTTTTGCTCAGTCTGCTCCTTTATCTTGGGATCAGCTTCTGCTCCTTACTTTCTCAAGCCAGTTTATGGAATTTTGGGTGTGGTGGATCTGATAGGAAAGGAGTCTAAATTTAACCAGAGGGATGCTGATATGTATCATCTTAGGTAACTTTCATTGGCTCTTGGAAGTTGCTGTCTTCTTAAAAGTACCATTTTTAAATTATTATTTCCTTGTCTCCTTTCTACCTTTTATTTCTTCTATCTTACCTCAATTCCTAGACTTTTGTAGGTTAGTAGGGATTTTATTATTACCTTTTTTTTTTTTTTGCCTATCGTTGGTCTGTTCAGGGTTTGTATATTTTCTTGATTCAGTTTTGGTAATCTGTATGTGTCTAGGACTATTTTTACTAGATTTTCAAACTTGTAGGAAAGTAAATTTTCAAAGTAGTTTCTCAAAATCCTGTGAATTTTGGTGGTATCCATTGTGATTTCACCTTTTTCAGTTTTAATTGCATTAATATATCATAGAGAGTTTATACATGTATATGATGTATCTTAATTCTTGTTTTGATCCCTTCCCTTGTATCTTTCCCTGCTCCCTACAACTTTTCTTTCTACTTCCATTTGCAAAACTCTATTTTCTTTTTTAAAAAAAATCCCCTTTCCTTCATTTTCCTCCCCCTTCCTCCATCTCTTATTCCCCTTCTCATGTGAAACTATCTCACTGCTTTTTATTATCCGTCTTTCATTATTCTATTTATACTTTGGGTTTCTCATATAAGAGAAACCATATGATATTTAAACTTGTGCATCTGATTTATTTTACTTAACAGTATGGTCTCAAAGTGCACCTATTTACCTAAAAATGCCTCAAGTTTATTCTTCATTATGACAAAGTAGTACTCCATTGTATATAAATACCACATTTTCTTTATCCATTCATCTATTGATGGACATATAGGCTGTTCCAAGACTTAGCTATTATAAATTATTCTGCTATAAGATGGGTATGCATAAATCACTGAAATACATCAAATGAAATAGCTAGTTTTAGGTTTTTTGAGGGAACTCCCTACAGGTTTCTATATGACTAAGTTTACACTCCCACCAACAATGAAGTATTCCCTTTTCTTCATAGGCTAGTTGCTATTCAGCAGCTATTTAATTTGATGTGACCTCATTAGTTGATTCATGTTATTAGCTCTTATGCAACAGTGACTCTGTTCAGAAAGTCTTTGCCTACACCTACGCTTTCAAGAGTTTTGCCTATTTTATCTTTCAGCATATTGATTGTTTTAATATTCAGATCTTTGATTCATTTCAATTTTAGTTTAGTTCATGGTGAGAAATACAGATTTGTCATAGATGACTTTTATCAGATTGAGATAGATACCAATTTCTGTTTTTTTCTGTGTTTTTATCAGAAATGGATGTTGGGTTTTGTCAAATGTTTTTTCTGTGTCTGTTGAGATGATAATGGAATTTTTGTCCTTGCTTCCACTTACGTGGTGTATAACATTTATTGATTAGCACATATTGAACCAACCCTGCACTCCTGGAATAAATCCTACTTGGTCATGATGAATAATATTTTTGATGATTTGCTGCATTCTGTTTACCAGAATCTTATTGAGGATTTATGTTCATTTGATGAATCTATGTTCATTAAAGAGATTGGCCTGCACTTCTCTTTATTTTTTCTTTTGGTTGGGTCATGTTCTGGTTTGGTAATCAGTATAATGCTTGCTTCTAGGAATGAATTTGTAAGTACAACTTCCCTTTTGACTTCATTAAATAGTATGAGTAGTATTGGTGTTAGATCTTCTCTAACATTCTTGTAGAATTCATCAGCGAATCCACAGTGTCTGAGCTTTTCTGAATTGATAGTTTCTTATGTTACTTCTTCAGTTTCATTGACTGATGTTGGATTATTCAGGATTTTTATATCTTTGTTCTTCTAGTGATTTCTTTTGCCAGTGATTTCCAGTTTCGTTGCACTATGGTGTGATAATATGCATGGAATGATTTCAATTCCTTTGCATTTACTTAAGCATGTTCTATGAGCTAGTTTGTGGTCTATTTTGGAGAAAGTTCCATGTGCAGTTGAGAAGAATGTGTATTCTGATATGGGGTGAAACACTCTGTAAACATCTACTAAGTCCATTTGTTCAAAAGTTTGGCTCAGTTCTAATATTTCATCGTTAATTTTGTCTAGTGAATCTGTGTATTTGTGACAGTGGGGTATTGAGGTCCCCCATTACAACTGTGTTAGTACTTATTTAATTTTTCATGCCCATTAATATTTGTTTTATCTAGTTGGGTGCACTGGCATTTGGTGTATATATATATATTTATGATCATTTTCTTTTCTTCTTGGATTGTTTGCTTTTCAAGGATTGAAATTCACTTTGTTTGCAAATAGGGTAGCTACCCCTGCTTTTTTCTAGGTTCTAGTCAGCTGGATTTTTGTTTCTCATCCTTTGACTTTCAGTCTGTGAGTTTCTTTTTGAATTAAAAGTGTTTCTCGTATGCAGCATATTGTTGGATCTTGCTTTTTAATCCATTCTGCTGGTCTGTTTCTTTTGATTGGTGAACTGATACCATTAACAAAGATGGATATAACCAATATATATTAACTTAGCCTTATCATGTTGTTTTCCTGTTGCTGTCTCCTTTCTCCCCCCTCTGTTTTGTTGTTTGCCTTGCCAGGTAGATTCATTCTGTTGGAGTTCATGAAATTGAAATTCTTGTTATCTCTATCTAGAATGTCCTTCAAAACATGTTGGAGTGCAAGTTTGGTGTTCATGGATTTCCTCAGGTGTTCTTTGTCATGGGATTATCTTATTTCTCCATCAATTTTGAAACATAGTTTTGTGGTTTGGCTTGGAGGTTGTTTTCTTTCAGGGCTTGAAATACTTTACTCCAAGCTCTCCTTGACTTGGAGGTTTGTGTTGAGAAGTCTGCTGTGATTCTGATGGGCTTTTCTTTATAGGTGATTTGTCTCATCTCTAATAGCTTTTACTATTCTGTTCTTGTATTGAATTTCTGGAATCATTATTATTGTATGCCTTGCTGTAATTTTTTAATCATGGCTAATTGGAATTCTATATGCCTCAGTTATCTGTATGTCAAATTCTTTTTCCTTGCTCAGGAAGTTTTCTGTCATTACTTCTGCGAACAGGTTTTTTTTATATCATTGGTGCCATCTCCTCTTTTTCATTGACTCTGACAATCTTATGTTATTCTTCTTTGCATCATTTAACATCTGGCAGATTGATTTTTCATGATCTCTTGCTATTTTTAAAAAATCTTTCTTCTCATGATCACTAACCACAATCCTGTCTTCTATATCTGATATTCTGGCCTCATACTGGCTTGTTTTGCTGTGTATTCTTTCAATGGTGTATACTTTCAGTGGAATTTTTAATCTTCTGAATATCTGTTTGAATCTGTTTCATAGAGTTCATTTCTTTCCAATGTTGGATTTTCATGGAATTGAATGATGGGTTTCCATCATTTTCCTAAGCTCCTCTTTTTAAAAATCTGTATGTGTTGCAGAGTCAGTAAACATGTCTTTCATTGTGGTCACCATCTCTGTAGTTATCTGAGAAATTACCTCTGATATGATTTTTTCTAGAACTTCATTAATCCACTTTGTTACTTCTGTTGTTGCCACTTCAGAGAGTCCATGTGGGTAGCTCTTGAATTTTTTCATCTCATGGCCCCCTTGATTTGCCTTTGGTGACCTGGAAGTTTGGGGCTGCATCTTGTTTAAGTGTCTTCTCATTTTCTGTTTTTTAAAAATTTGATTCCTGGGTTGATACTTATAAATTGCCTATGGTGAGTAGCTTTATTGCTAGTATTTAGAGCCATTAAGAAATGTCTACTTCTCAAAGATGTCTTCCAGGTGTAGCTGACTTCTAGGTTTTGAGTATGTTACAAGATCTTGCCTCTTCAATTTACTGGGAATGAGAAGTTTCTGCCTTCTTGGCCCATCCCCTAGTTCCTTGACACTGGCCTATACTATTTTTTATGACCCCCAGGCAACTCAGTCTTGATATACCAAGAACAACTGATTAGACCTATTATGTTACCTTGACTAAATTAGTATATTCAGTAATAACAATAGCATCAAATACATTCTAGAAAATGACGAACTGTGCTATTAATTTTCCACCTTTAACCACATCAACTGGATTTGTGGTTATATAATAAAATCTAAAGTCTGAGCTCAGTTGGTCCCTTTCCAAGATGACTTCTGGTCAATCACTGTCACCTTTGGAGACACCTGAACCTAAATAACTCACCATCCACTGCAGTCTTCTGTGTCCACTGCTCCATTCCACT
>RJWT010017755.1:0-19248 GCA_004365215.1 Cuniculus paca | reverse complement strand
TTTCTTTCCAGTTAAATGTGTTTCTTGTATAGAACATATTGATGGATCCTGTCTCCTGATTCACTCAGCCTGTGTTTCTTTCTATTGGTGAATTGAGACCATCTACGTTAGTAGTTGTGGCCCTCTTGCACTACATTGTCCCTGCCATGTTCTTTTCCTGCTATTGGCTACCTATTTTTCTTCATTCAATTGACTGGCCCCATTCAATGATGGTCCCCTTCTGCTTTTGTTCCTGAGACCATGGTTCTTTTTATCTCTCTCTAGAATGTCCTTTAGTAGTCTTTGTAGGGTTGGTTTGGTGGTCATGAATTCCTCGAGTTGCTCTTTGTCATGGAAATATCTTGTTTCTCCATTGGTTTTGAAAGAAAGTTTGGCAGGGTACATCAGTCTGGGTTGGAAGTTGTTTTCTTTCAGGACTTGCAATCCTTCACTCCAGCCTCTTCTTGACTTGATGGTTTGTGTTGAGAAGTCTGCCATGATTCTGATGGGTTTTCCTTTTATAGGTGATCTGCTTATTTTCTCTAACAGCTTTTAATATTCTGTTCTTGAGTTGAATTTCTGGGATCTTGATTATTATATGTCTGGGTGTAAATTTGTTTTGGTTATGGCTAGCTGGAGTTCTATATAACTCACTTTTTTGAATGTCACTTCCTTTTTCCATGCTTGGGAAGTTCTCAGAAATTATTTCTGTAAATAGAGTCCTGATGTCATTTGTTTTGACCTCTGCTTTTTCACTCACATTTTTAATTCTTAAGTTATGTTTCTTTGAATTGTCTTGCAGCTGTTGAATTGTTACTTCCTGAGTTCTTGTATTTTTTAAGAAATCTTTCCTTTCAGAATCACAAGCTGCAAACCTGTCTTCAAGGTTTGAAAGTCTGTCTTCATTTTCTTTCAAGTGGTTTTGCCAGCTTTCAATGGAGTTTTTAATGTCCTGAATGTCTCTTTAAATCTGTTTCATGCATTGTAAATCTCTCTTATATTGTTCATTTATGGTTTCCCTCATTTTCCTATGCTCCTCTATTTTTTATCTGTGTCTTCCTTAGAGGTGCTTAATAATTCTTTTATTGTTTTTCATTTCTTCTTTTACTTGGGATAGAATTTCTGTTCTAATTTCTCTTATAGCTTCATGAAGTTGTTTCTTTTCTTCAGTTGGCATCACTTCAGACATTTCAGGTGTGAGACTCCCGATCTCCTCCGTGTTTACTTCTCCTCGACTTGTGCTGCTTGGGCTGGATGCCAGAGATTGCCCTCTCCCTCTTTGTCTTGGCATATTCCTGATTTTTTCCACACATGTGGGAAATGTGGTCCCAGGCACCTCCAACACTGGCCACAACTTCTCTGAAGCAAGACTGTTCAGCTTTTCCGGCCAGTGCTGGTTATGGGCATCTGCTGGTGGGTGCCTGTGCCTCTGCACTGAGCTGGGTACTAGCCATTAAGGGCCCCCAGAGTTTGCAGGGAAGGGGAACTGGCCAGGGCCTGCAGATCTAAGCTGGTTAAGAAACTATGTAATGTTGTCTGGAACGAGCAGGGGAACAGAACTCAGTCCAAACAACTTACTCAGATTTGCCTACAACCTGGAGCTAATGGATTACTGTTTGGTTTTTCTAGCCAGTGCTGACTATGTGTATCTGATGGTGGGCACCGTGCCTCTGCACTGAGCTGGGTACAAGCCCACAAGAGACCCAGGCGTTTGCATGCAGTTGAAGTGTCCAGGGCCTGTGGATCTAAACTGGATAGGAACCTCCTCAATGTTGTCTAGAATGCACACAGTAGCAGAACTCAGTTCAAGCAACTTCCAAGGCTCTGCCCACAACCTGGAGCTGCCAGAAGAAGCCTGCAGCAGTCCTGGCCCTGGGCTTATCTTGCCCAACTCCAAAATGGCTCCCAGCCAATTGCTGTCTCCTGTGGGGGGATCAAGTCGCCTGCACTCACCACCAGCCAGCGCAGATCTCCGTGTCCACCACTCTCTTCCACCACCGTGCCTTTCTGCAGAGACCTCTGCAGTTGACTGTGACTGACTATCACTGTGCATCCTCAGGCTCAATAGCTCTTATCGCACCATGAGTCCACCTCCAGCCTAAGGTGCCGACCGCCACCACCTTCTTCTTTGTTGAAATTCTTCTTTTTATTTTCTCTGTGGGCTTCTACTCATATTTTATATTCTTCCTGGTTCCAGGGGACCCATTTCCTCCCTTCTTGTCCTCTCCATGATGTATTCTAGCATCTGAACTGTTTTTTCTCTCAGAGAGACTGTTTACTCTGCTGCTTACTGTTCCGCTATCTTTCCGAAAGTCCTTTCTTTTGTTTATTACATAAATTTACAATCATTTTTTCAACTGATAAATTGATCATTGTTTCCTTGAAAAAAAAACTGAGGATATTACAAACTAGGGACCCTGGCCCCATGCTGAATCACTTAAAGTTCTGACCTTCTCAAATTGACACAGTGAACAACATCCTAGAACAGTAACTGCTTGTTCTCTACACCCCAGGATGTAGAGCTGCTGAGTGTCTTAGTTAAACTTCTAAACTTCTCAAGTTGACACAATGTATTAACCATAAGAATGTTCTACAATTCCACTCATCAGAAGAGAAATAAACATTTTTATTTATGTAAATAAGCATAATTCATGTTAATTACTTTTGTTCAATTTAGCACGTGAAACACTAATGTGAGATACATTTGCTTCCATAACACAAGTATTATTATTGCTCAAAAAATGATGAAATGCAGTGAAATTAACTATAATCATTTATCATAGAATAAATACCTAGAATGTGACGTTATTCACCTAATTAAAGCATTAATAGGGTTTCACAATTTTTAGTTTAAATTTAAAAATGAAAACTGGATGTGGTGGCACACTCCTGTAATCCCAGCACTTGGGAGGCTTAGGCAGGAGGATCCTTGCAAGTTCGAGATCAGCCTGGGCTATAAAGTGAGCCCAAGGCCAGCCTGAACTGCATAGTGAGACCCTGTCTCAAAAAGACAAAAATAAGTAAATAAAATAAAATAAAATAAAATAAAATTAATAGTTCCTGTTTAGTAAAATTTCTTATATATAGTATGTGGTTTTTAATTTAAAACTTAGTGTTATATAGTATTTTGGACTTTTAGGTAATGAAAATTAACATTTAACATTTTTAAGCTCTTGTCTATAAAATATTCTTACCTAAAATATTTGCTATTGTGCTAAAACATTAGAATGTAAGTTCTGAATATGTTAATGACAGTAGAGTAATTTTTGTGAAAATTGTCTGATATTAATGCTATTGATGGAAAGAAAACAATTTCAAATTTCTTCCCATTCTCTTTCTAGGTAATGCATAAACTATCACTAGTTAACACTTTTGCATTATTCAAATGAGAATTTTTGTCTTGTCTGCATACCTATACTTCTCCAGCCTTGAGCACTGGGTACTTGGTGAAGGTCTTGCGGGGAATAATTGAAAAATAGATGTTTTAATGCAAAATAAATTAAAATATTCTCCCACAATTACTTAGAAATATGGAATGAATTTATAAAATAAATCATTGAGGGTTTATAAAAGTTATATCAAATCTAGGGATCTTTTACTTGTTATATAAATATTTCCAGAATTCAAAAAACAACTTTAAAATCTCAACTCATTATCCAGATATAAGTCCGTATAAAATTGAATGCAGGTAGTACAGATAATGAAAACCATAAAATAGCCTATTAAAAAACTATATACATATATCTAAAGCACAAAACAGAATTTTTCTACCAGTATATTATGCATATGCAGTGACTTGTATAATTAACTATTGTCTGTGAGTAGCACATATCTGAACTTGGTTGGCTATTAATTATGTTATCCTTGATATTAATTGTTACATTTCTATGTTTCTTCCTACTTTTGCTTTGAAGTATTGTTATTTCTCAATGGTGTTATGTAATATTATTTAATATATTCATACTTTCAATATGTATATTATAATAAGTGTAATATATGTTGTTCACGAATTTAAAATATTTTTAATAATAACACACACACAGGTCTGTTTCTAAGCAACTTTATGTATTTTTTATTTTCAAGATTATTCCCTTTTTAATTTCATATGATTTCACCTATCATTGCTGTAGAATATGTTTTGATATTGTATAGAAAATTCCTTCTCATTATCTTTTTTCATTAACACTATACTGACTATCTTGAACTTATATACTTTTTTGATAAACCTGAAAATAATCTGCTTAGATTCAAAATAAATTTCTTTAAAGTTGATTGTGAGATTCAGTTAATTTACAATAATTATCATCTGAGTATTTTCATTTAAAGAAAGAGTATCTTTCACATATTTAAGCTTTTCTTTCTTATCAATAGTTTCTATGATTTTTTTATACTGCCACTGCATAATTTTTCCTAAGTGTATTCTTATGCAACATCTGTTTTTATGGTTAACGTGTTTTTAATTATTCTTTTCCAAAATGTTGCTTGCATTTTTCAGTAAATAAATTTAATTTATTGGATTATTTTATTAGGAGTTAAGGGTAAAAGTGATAGAAAATCAACTCAGATCACTTACTTTGGAGGCAATTGAGAATGAAACCAAAAACTTTGCCAAAAAATCATCAGGCCCCAAAACCATTTTTTTGAAAACTTCAAGAACAGAAAATACTTAATGTTATTTAAACTGTTTCAGAGTCCACTGAAGAATGAGGATCTTTGAAATTCCTTTAACAGATTCCTTTTGAAGACAAAATCTGAAAATATAGAAAAAAATCTCACTTGTGAAATTTGAAAAAATATATTAAATAAAATATTGAAAAGTAGAAGCCAGATAAACTTTGAAAATATTTTGTGACGTGGCAAGTAAGGTTTTATTTTATGGTTCATAGAAAATCTATTTACATGTATCAAAATCAAGTAAATGGGAAGAAAGCATTGTTTATATATGGCAAATTGTCATTTCAGAAGACATGAATAAATATTTGTGTATATTTAAAAATATAGATATACATTTATGTCAAACAAATCACAGACCATCTTAAAAATCAAAGCTGTATGAAAATAACAATATGCAATATTACAACTATTGTTAAATTCTTATCATGTTTTGAAAGTCTATACTTTTGTTTTGGGTTTTTTGTTGTTTTTGTAGTTGTGTGTATGTCTCTTGTTTTTTGATTTTCTTTTTTTTTCTCTTTAAAATAAAAAAAGAAAATAACCCACTTAACTTACTGCAATGCAACAAATATATTAGAAACCAATGTGTTTTTTTTGTTTTGTTTTGTTTTGATTATTTTTGTGGTTCTGGGGATCGAACCCAGGGCCTTGTGCATACAAAGCAAGAACTCTAGTATGTTGTGTTACTTTCTGGAAATTTTCAGAATTTCCAGATTTTATTGGATGTTTGTAAGTATTATTTCTCAAAAATACTGGTTAAGAAATAATTGACTAAGGAGATTGAATAAGGTGATCAGAAGAAAAATCTTAATAAACAATAGATTCTTTTGTTTTTCTTGTGGTAAATAGAAAAAGTTCAGTGACCCTGTTAGAACAGATGTACCTTCACCCCCTCTCACCACACACACACACACACATATAGGCACACAAACTTACTGGTATGCTTTTCTAACTTCTTTCAAATTGAATACCATTTTGTTTATTGATACTTTAACATACTACTTTGTGAATTGTATTTTCATATCACTTGTCTATTTTACTTCTGGTTTATTTGACTCTTCTTAATTTATTAAGGGGTTCTTTATTTTTTATTTTATTTTATTTTATTTTTTTGCGGCACCGGGGATTGAACTCATGACCTTGCGCTTGCCAGGCAGGCGCTTAGACCGCTGAACTAGATCCCCAGCCCTGGTGTTTTTGAGACAGGGTCTCACTATGCCATTCAGGCTGGCCTTGAGCTCACTTTGTAGCCCAGGCTGGTCTCGAACTCACAACGATTCATCTGCCTCAGCGTCCCGAGTGCTGGGATTACAGGCATAAGCCACCACTCCCAGCAGGTTCTTTATATTTTGTTGATCTATAAAATCAACAAAATGTTTATGTGCATTGTTTTAATTTATGTGCATTGCCATATTTTCTATAGCTATTATTTGCCTTTTAACTTGTTTATTGTTCTATGAAAAATACCACAAGTTTGGCAAAGTACAGATAGCACTCCAATTATGACTGCATTACCTTCTGGTAAAACTAACATAAACTGAAAACATTGTAAGTAAAAGGTATCATTGAATGCATCTAATGTATGGAATACCAAATCATAGCACAACTGGACGCTGTAAATCTTGGTGTTTTACACTCATAATCATAATGTTTACTGGGAGCTGTATGTCCTGACAGCACTGAAAGACATTGCAAAAGGTGTCAGAGCATATATCACCAGCCTGAGAAAACATCAAGAATTCAAAACTCAAATTATAATATTCACTGAATTTATATTACTCATACACCATTCTAAAGTCAAATATTCAGTTAGGCCATCATAAGTCAAAGACTACCTCTACACAACACGATTACTATTGAAAGTATAATCATTCCATTTTGGGAGAAATTTGGATTACTGCAACTATTACACTTTAATTTTATACATATGTGTCAATATTTCATGTGTAAATATACCCCACATTTGTAATTTGAATGTTTATCAGTACATCAACTGTTGTTTCATGCATGATCTGAAATGTAATACACTGTGCAAAATTTCTCTGTATCCACACATATTTACAGTAAAATTTTAAGACTCAGTTTCAAAATTAAAATAGAAAACAGTATATAGCATGTGGTCCATTTACAAAATAGAAAACTTCTTTTATTGAACTGATTAGGTGTTTCTCGAAGGGCAGACTCTTTTTATTTTTATTTATTTTTATTTTTTTCTGGTACCGGAAATCATGCGCTGTGCAACTGAGCCATGTCCCCAGCCCAGCAAGGGCAAACTCAATGAAAGATGGATAAACAGATAAATGAAAATAAATAAAATAAATGAAATCTCTTTCTATATATTTGTAGAGAATTTTATTAGTTTGGCTTACAGGATGAAGACCGAACAGCTCACGATGGTTGTCTGCAAAGCTGAAATCCAGAGGATCCTCTATCACCACAGTACAAAGCCCAAAATGCACTGAGTCTCTTGGATGGTACTACTGAGTCTGAATCTTTCCCCAGTTTGTGGGCCTACATGTCACTCAACGCTGTGAACACCTCCGCAAGCACTCCCAGACATTTGATTTACTAATCTTCTAGGCATTCCTAATCGATCAAGTGGACAATGAAATTAAGCTATACAGTGTGTATATACATGAAACGGCATACATAATTGCACATAGAGACTGGCAAGACGACAGATAAGCTAGTGACAGTAATTGTGTCTGTGAAGCGAAATTGGTTTTGGAGATAATAGAGAGCTAGGATTTGCACAATAAACAGCATTCTTGCAATAGTCTGAAATCTAAAAATCATAAGTGAAAAATAACATACATACACTAAATTATGGTTTGCACTTGTAAACTGAGTGCTGTAAAATATACTTGAGTCATTTGATTACTTTAATAATAATAATTACGACCTAATGGATAGTGCTTTATGAATTAATTATATATCAAGGACATTTATATGAATTATTAAAGAATGGCATTTTACTGTAATATTAATTCCTGGTAGAAACTATTATATTGATAGATATTATGATAGATATTATGTATTTTGAACTTCTGTGTTATTTGCAAACAGTGTCATAAACTACTATGAATATTTTCTTTAATTTTCTGGCAATATATATTTTAAATCAATGGCCATGATAATTTGCCTGTACGATAGAAAACGGTATTGTTTTTAAAATTAATAACAAAATATAGGGGTAAGACAAGTTAATACATCAAAAGGTCTATGTGCTACCTGGTTAGAGTGACTGTAATCAGAATATTTGGATATCAGTTTTATTTGTGGTGACAGGTAGCTGTGTGACCTCAAACAAGTTAGTTCAATTATCTGTTTTATCTGTTTCTTAATTTAATTTTCATAAATCTTGAGGAAACGCGAGCACTTTTTTAAAATCAAATTTTATAAAAGTAAATGTTGAAGCAAATGCTAATGAATTAATAATAATATTAAAGACATAACCTTTCTACTATTCAGGTACAACTCTTCTAATATCTAGTATTCTACTTTAAGCCTGCCAAGATTTTTCACTGTATTCGTCAAATCTGAGGTTTTACTGAAAGCTGGCCTATTTCACTACACATAACCATTCATACTGTCCCCTTTCCTGAAATACACATTTTCCTTCTTTCAAATTTTACCTATTCTTTATATGAGATGATAAGTGATGTATGGTTGAAATTTTGATTTTATTTGTAAATAATACCTCATATTATAAAACTGGCAGCAGCTTACACAATTTCCAACGAAGACTAAGCACTCAGGTCTTAAGTTCCATACAACTAATCTATCACATTAAATACACATAGTTTTCTGAACTCTCAGTGGACTTACTTATATACAAAAATATTGATCAAATATGTACAGATGATTTAATATCAGTAAGATACTGTGTATGTTACTTCATTTTATACCATTTCAACACCCATAAATTTATTTAATTGTGTCTTTACTAAAATCCTGAAAAAATATAGATATATTTTGACATATATTTTATATGTCAAAGAGAAATCACAAACCCTCTAAAGTTTCAAAGCTGTATGCAAATAGCCCACTTAACTTACTGTTAAGCAACAAATATATTAGAAACCAATATGCAAAGAGAAATTAAATTCATAATTTTGTAAAGAAAATTGAAAATAATCAGTATCTGATTTTATTTATATAAATAGTCTAGAAAAACTAATTTGAAAAATATTAGGTTTCAGTAGAATAGAGAGAGTATATTATACTTTTATTCCATTCACTGAAAAGTGAATAAGATAGAAATAAATAATACAATGTAGAATATAAATAACATAAATCATATTGAAAGAGGCAAATATATGATAATTTTGACTACTGTGTAAGGTTTGGGGTTATTGTGCATTGAATGTACAAAGGAACACTGTACCTTGAGAGTCCTTAGAACTTCTCCCAGTTTTAACCTTTCATATTGATTGTGGAATGGTGGGGTTATTACCGTATCTGTTCCAAAAGGATTTTCTTCCCTAAGGGTAACACTTACTTAACTTCAGGTTAACTCATATTTATGTCTCTGAGCAGGAAAAGGACTTCCTCTACGATAACACGATTTCCTGTGTTTTGACTAAATAATAGGAAATTTTTAGCATTTTTTCTTTTTGATTTTCTATATAATAAAGAATAGTTTAAGAATATATTTATATTTTAATTTTTTCAGCAATTTGACAAAAGAATTCTCTTATGTTCCTCATTATCAATTATGTCATTTATTAAAGACATTATTATTTATATATTTTAAGCCTGTTGCTTCTTATTTTAAAAGAAAATCTGAAAAGTTTAAGTATTTTGTTTAGTAGGTAAAAATTTATTAATATGATAAATATATTCCTTTTAGGGGAAAAGAATGCAGATGATAATAATCAGATATATTCTCTATGTATAACGCTAATTTTGTCTACAATTTTCTCTGGCAAATTAACCATTGTACATGACCTTGGAGAGGAGAAAAGGTTAAATAGCAAAGCAAGATCTTTATCTAAGGCTCATGAATTTTATCATTCTTGGCGTTCTTCTCTACTTGCTGCCATAACAAAAGAAAATTTTGAATTGGAACACTTAATTCTGAGAAACGTGATACTTACACTGTAAGTTTTTTGTGCTATTTCTAAAGTGAATTCATTTTAATTTTAAAATAAAACTGTGCTGATTTCTGCAGTTCTTTTTCGTCCTCGAAGAATCTATAATGAGTTTCTGTCATCGCTTATTTCACTTTCATGTTAGTATAAATTAACACTTCATTAAAAAGTATTCATTCACTTAAAATAATGTTTTCTTTGAAGGAGTAAACATTAGCAACTACAATTAACAGCAAAACGTAAAAGACTTGGTGTGTCTTCTGAATACAACATTTAATTCTTATATCATAGGTTTTATAAATAGAATTGATATTGCAATTAATAACTTCCACACTGCAAAAATCATTTAGGAATTGAAAAATCAAGAATACATACGAATTTATATGAATATATATATATTTATATATACGAAGGTGTAAGAATATATTTTATTTCTACACAAGTGAATTCCTGAAAAATATGGTTAAAAAGAAATTTCATTACGTGAGATGCATAAAACTAAAAAATGCATGACAATGGATAGTCAGACTAAATTTTAAAATAGATTATGTGTTTAAAATAGATTGATGCATATATATCATACATGACAATGAATATTCAGAGTCATGTATAAAAATATATTATACCTAGCAATATAGGTATCGATAGATAGATAAGCAGACATATACATACATAAGTACATAGATAGTTTCATTTGTTTCTGACATTTTAAAAATTCTTTCATTTATATTGCTGACCTAATCATCCAGTGTATGCATCTTTATTCTTAACTAGTTTGAATCCATATATAATAAGTTAGAATACTTAGAACATTGATAGATATATAGTGAATTTTTTACAAATGTTTTTAAATTGAATTCCTTAGCCACCAGACACGGAGATGGTAATTAGCTTAAAGAAGCTTATTTACATCTGTGCAATAAAATAGGATAGAGACAGAACTGGGCAGCGCATTAATGCACGTGCCATAATAATGTGACTGGTACATGGGGGTGCTCCTATCATCATCGTTCCAGTTTGCGGCCAAGGTCTAATGTGCACAGGTGAGATAATGAATGAAACGCCAAGGAAGGAGGCATGACTTTGGCAGTAGTTGTTTTTGTTTTTGTTTTTTTAAACTCAGGAAAATTTAAAAAGAGAACGCATCAGGGAAAACAATGATATATAAATACATGCACCATATGAATCAGAATAGACAAATTGCTTACACTTTTCAGAACATCATTAAGAATTAATTGATGAACATAAATCACAAGCATAAGAAAATGATTTAGACATTAAATAACTGATGAAATGCATATTTTAAAGTGTAATATCTGGTTCATTAAATGCACAAAAATAAATACTGAATAAAATGTTTATTGCTCAAGGGCAAATGTCATAAAGGAGGCATTGACTCACAAACATATATAGAATACAATTTTTAAAAAGAATATGGTTAAATAATTGCAAAGCAATTTCAAAGTTACCAAAAGAATATAAAGATGACAAAAATCTTCATATTACTACTACAAATTATATGTCAAAGACGTGTCAAACACCGTTTCATGGAAATTTCAAACATGCTCTAGTTAAAGTCAGTGAGGAATTAGTACTGTTTCCTAAAGGGATTTGAATATTACATTAAGTGAAATAAAATTATACAAATACAAAAATCAAGATGCAAAGAATTCTGTCATAGTAGATAAAAAAAGTTTCAAAATATGAAAATCTGAAATTATGCCAACAAAACTACATAATCAATTGATTTTGGAAAATATTAACACCTGAGCAACAAGAAAATATTATTCATTATATTAATGGAAAATGATGGTATATAGGTCTGCATTATTAATCTGTATATAATCATACTTATGTGTGTCTACATGTAAATGCATAAATTTACAGGTGCACATAGATAAGCACAGGAACATACATACATACATATAGAGATAAATAGATTGTATAGTTTATTAGGTATTATTTTTCAAAAAAATCTTTTAAAACTGACAAGTAAAAATATAAAATTCAGATATAATAATTGAGGAATATGTAATATTTCAACATGTATACATAGCGGAATGTGTAACTTAAGTTAAACATATTAATTATCTCAAATATTTATCATGTATTTATAGTATAAAATTAGACTTCTTTCTTATATTTCAAATATCTGATACCTATTTGCTAACACACAGTCATTCTAATGTTTAGTAGCACAGCAGAACATTATACACATAACTCACTGCAGATTTGTACCCATCAATAACCTTTATTCATTCCTCTCTTTGTATAATTTGAACTGTTTAGATGATAAAACTGATAGTTTTGCTTAGTTTTGCCTTGTTTTGTATAAAAAACAAACTAAATATATATTTATGATTTTGTTTTACAAAATACAGTTTATTTGCTTTTCTTATGTAAAATAACATGCACCTTTAGTAGCGTGCACCTTTCCCATAATTATGAGAAGCTTTAACTATTAGTGCAAAATTTGTAATCACTCATTTTAATAGGACCTATTTGAATGATGTACTGAATGATATATACTATTCCTGCTTTAAATTATACATTGCACTTAATGGTAACTAAAATAACTTGACTTTCACAAGAAGTATTCGAAGAAATTATCTTGCCTCTATCTTACTTAACCATTGGACTTAAAAAATTCAGTTCTTGCAACATTCATGTATTCCCATGGTCAAAAATATTCTAATTCATATAAATAATATATTATTTTTACAAACAGATATTTTCATCATCAAATGGTCTTCTCAAATTGCTTTAAGTTGCAGCAAGAAATTTCTGTATCATTTTGATTACTAAAAATTATGTTCTCATTAAGATTAGGAAAGTGCCATCAAGATTTTCTAAAATAAAACAGAAAGTAAAATGTGATTAAGCAACTTTGTGATTGAAACAATTATTATATCTACTTTGGTTGATTAGAATCCATTATTAGTTCATTTCTGATGGAAATAACCATATTACCTGGATAAAAATAAGTATTTCTCTTACTTTGTCTCCAAGGATTGAAACCTGAATAATTTTCTGTATGAAGAACAAAACTTTCCTACCTTTTTATAAAACAAAAATCATATTTCTTTAATGCTGTGCCATGTAGTTAAAATGAACACTCTGTTCTTTTGTCATGTTTGTATTCCAAATTATTGTGAAAGTAGTGAAAAGAATTTGCAGGGAAGGATAAAATCAAGGGGGCTGGTAGTGAAGTCCTAAAATGAAAGAATAAGAGAGAGAGGCTACTTTGAAGGACATGCTAAGCCATCTATTCAAATAAGGCCATTGAAAAGGTCTTGATTCTGAGCACATGTGTTGTGGTAGCTTATGTTTGCTTTAGTGAAAAACATTTTATCACCTCTACCAGGGTTCAAAACATTAAATTTTTTTGTCTTCACGTGGAAGTAATAATTATCGCCTAGTATGTAACACAATTTATATTTCATTACTATGTGCATGTAATATGAAAATGTATCACTGAATCACCTTTAAACAACAGTGGAGAATTTTCTCCTCTACCATCATTACCATAGCAAGAAAATTTAGACATGTTAGAATTAGCTATGCATAGCTATAAGGTGAGAAAGAGAAGTTTTCTATTGTAAGACAAATTTCAGTAAATTGTTGATAAATACAAGTACAAACAGGAATTCCAAGTTAGTCCACAATATAGAGTATATATTCTATATCATTGTTTAAACAAGTGTCTGAAAGTATTGTGGATAATCTCTACAGTGTCTTTACTCTATTTGACTGCTTTAACTTTTTTATTTTTCAATTAGTTGAATATTTACTCATTATACATCAATGAGGCATTCACTAACACACATTATATATAATTTTTGATATTTTTGCATTTTTCTATACAATCAGATGTCTACTATTGAAAAAATTTCAATTTATTTCCTAAAATGTATACAGAATATTGAAATTCTATTTTGAATTAATATATTTTGGTGTGTTTACTTTGTTGTCTATCAAAGTTCTGCAATGTCTACTACCTGTCTTCCAATTTTGGTCCACTGGGTCTTGAGGCAATGAGGTGCTTATAGTTGAATTCCACAAAGTGAGTAGTCTTGCTTTATACTCTTATAAAAGTAGATAGTCATTTTTAACTTATTAAGTGAAATGGGTCAGAACAATGCAACTATATGGTATATTTTATTTACAAAATTGAGAATGTCCCACAAACTATTCTGTATCTCTTTTAGTTTTGATGAGTGATGGAGCTATAATCTGTTTCACTTTGGAAGAAATATTCTAACAAAACACACGCACAGATACACACACACACACACACACACACACACACACACACACCACACGGCACTCACCACATACTGACACCTGAAAACTTTATTTAGGGGAAAGATACCTTAATTTTCATGAGCCTTCGGAATATATAGGACTTAGCAACCCATTCAAAGAATCTGGTTCTTGGGCCAGGGATTTAGCTCAGTGGCGTGAGCACCTGCCTGGCAAGAGTGAGGTCATGAGTTAGATCCCCAGTAGCCAAAAAAAAAAAGAATCTGATTCTTTCTTTTTGCCAGTTTTTGATTTTATAAAAATGATAGACTATTATGTTATATTTTGAGGTAATGAAATGTGGATTACTGCTAATATGAAGAAGCAATGTCCTGTTCACAAAGAGAATACATACCTGGCTTTCTTCCAACCATGTAGCTAACATATTAATGAGTGCTATTAAAAATTAATGATATAATTAGTTTATTAGACAGAATACAAGTGACAACAAAATCCATTGCAGGTTGTATAATGATGAGGAATTTACCTTGTAGTGTTAGATAGCGCACTGAATTATTTAAGTAGTTGAAAAACTTACTTTGTCTAACCTCTCTGACATCTAAAGCCACAGTATTAAAACGGGTTCCCTTAGATGTTACTACCTGTCACAATCAAGAGTTTTAAAATCAGTAATTGGAAAAAAGTTTGATATTCTGACATAATGTTTTCACGTCCATGTCTGCGATATGGTTTAAATCTTTGTGCCCACTCTAGAATTCATGCTGAAACTTGAGCCCTAATATGATAGTATTAAGAAGCGGTGCCTCAGGGGGTGATTAAATTATAGTATCCCTCATGAACAGTAGGATTAGTGATTTTATGAAAAGGTTGGAGGGAGTAAGCTAGGTCCTTTTTTCTTTTTTCTTTTTTTTTATGGCACCAGGCATTGAACTTACGACCTTGCGCTTGCCAGGCAGGCGCTTAGGTCACTGAGCTAGATCCCTGGCTTCAAGTCCTTTCTTGCCCTCACAGCTTTGCTCTGAGGATACAGCAAGAAGTTCCTACGAGACAATGAGTGGTGATATCTTGATCTTGACCTGAGAGTCCAAAGCTATATGAAATAAATTAATTTCTTTTTGTACAGTACAAGGTCTCAGATACTTTACTGTAGCATGATAAATGGATAAGATGACCTGTCTTCCATAATGAGAACTTACTTTTTTTGGCTTAACTAGAAAGCTCTCAGACTCTTACCCCTTCTGATTCAATCTGCTGCAAAATAAACATACAGTTTTCTCCCTTTGGCTCTATTTGTCTCTGTTTCAAATTTAGGTTTACTGTGATTATACCTTGTTAATAAAATTAATAAGGTTCACTAATTGAGACCTGGAAAACACATTTTTTAGTGTTTTAGCCTCTTCAAATTTCAATAAAGTATATAATGTTTGTTAAGTGTGACAACATATCAGCCAGATTTTAAAATTTTACATCTATTCATGGAGTTCCTTAAATTCTCATCGCTAGGATAAACTTGTATGTTTTATTTCTTTTAAATTATTTTGATAATATTCTGTGCATTTTTGGATGGAGGTTTATAAGTGATCCATTTAGTAGATTCTTGTAGGATAATTCCAGATATGAAAGAGTACAAAAATGATCACCTTAAATTTCTGGAAATCTTTTCTGAACACATTTTATTTGTAGTATGTGCCTTAGTTATTACACTAAAACTTGCTGCCCTAAAGTACTTTTGGGAAGGAATTATGCCAAATTTCAGTACGTCAAGCTGTGATTAATCAACTTTGTTCCCCAAAGGATTAAATTATTACTGCAAAAAGTCAATAAATGCTAATGATTGTTATCTGGCCTTAAAGCTATGAACAAAATCCTTAAGATGATTTTTTTAAAAGGAAATTCATTTTGGAATACATGATTGAAAAAGTTGACTACATTTGCCATTTTTGTTGTGAAAACATTTTTCTTTTTAACTTATGATTAAACATGATTTCTGAATGTCCTTGGAATACTGTACTAAGGAGAACAAAATCAGTTATATGGAATAAATAGTTGTCTCTATTCTCATGGAAAAAGAATGCAAAGAAAATGAAACTTCACTCTTATCAACAATATCCTTCAACTATCTAGTGCATGCAGTATGTTGCCAGTATTTTTAAATATTTTAGCAAGTATATAAAAAGGAGACTGGAAATATCCTTGGAGTTTAAATACAGTAGACTTTTCAGACAATCTTGGTATGAAATCTGTAGGTTATTTTATCGCAAAGAAGGTTATGTCTTTATCATGGTACAAAAAAAATGAAGACCAAACACATTGTCACAGTTACTGTGTGATTTTTATGTGAAAAGTTCATGTATTTTACATAGCACCATGTTGTGTAAAATCCAGAAGGACTGCTAGAAATATGAACTAGTTTTACAGTCGTGATTACAGTTATAAACATATTAGTAGAAATACAAAATATTTTAATTGTTACAGAAGATAATCATCTGCTTTGAATGGAAAGATTAAACAATTCATGAAATAGAATGGGAATTATAATGTGATTAGATCATTTTCATTAAGTGCAAACTTAGGAGACAGCAAATGCCAAGATATAGTAATATACATACATTGTGTTACTAGAGGAGTTCTGTTAGAACCTGCCTAGGGGAATGAAGGAATATAACATGACTGGAAAATGTAGTTTCTTAATCATTACAGATGGCCATTGTGAAGATACTCATCCAGTATTCCTTCACTTCAGTTGGTTGACAGGATGAATGTACATGTAGGTTTCACTTCGTTTTCATGTCTGGTTATCATTAGGTGGTCAGTATTAATACCAGTTCCTGTTATATAGTATGTTAGCAGATGGGTGGTCATTGACTATGAAATTTTACGGTGGCATCCTATGTATATGCATAGATAAATAATATGTTTCTTCATTCTGTGAGGCTACACCCAGATGATAATTTTATTTCTATTTTAAGAGTCAACATCTACTGTCAAACATGCTAAAAATTACTCTTTTACTTAGGATCAAGTATAACTTTTATCTTCTGATGAGTAAATTGCTGAGCAGATACAGCCTGCCAAATTATACCCTAAGCTGAATATAGCTTCATTGGTATCATTTATGTATTTAATATAATTTGTCATACCATCCATTTGTCTCAAGCTTCCCCAAATGACACAGGCTGTGAAATACTTCAACAGAAAGATCTAAATAATCCAGATATTTGTTGATAAGAAATAACACTGCTGTCTGAAAAACATACTAAGACATAGAAGAGCAGTAGGAAGGCCAGAAAACCTATTTCATAAGCATGGAAACAGAAAGAAGCAAAGCAGAGAAGAAGACAAGCACCTTGAAGAAAATTAGGTGAGTAACAATATAGTATTCAAGTACCAGACAGTGAAAAAATAAGGGAAAAGAAAAAAATCCATAGAAATTTGAACATAATAAATGCATGTGTTTTAATTTGCTAGGGCTGCCATGAAACAGTATCACACATTGATGGCTTGAAAAAGAGAAATATTTTTCTCAAATTTATTTATTTATTTTCTCACAATTCTGGAGGCAAGAAATCTAGCATTGATGTTTCAGTAGTAGGGATGGCTTCTTCTGAGGCTTTTCTCTTTGTACACGCTTGTCTTTTTTCTCTATCTTCATATGGTATTCCCTCTATTCATCTCTTCTTATGAAGATATCAGTCATATTGGATCAGTTCTTACCATAAAGACCTCACTTTAACTTAACAATCTGTTTTTAAAAAATTTGCAAGTAACATTAATATTTTGATGTTCTAGGTCTTAGAATTTCAACATGTAAATTTTGAAGAGACATATAATATAGCATAACTAGACTCTTAGCAATTCAGAATGCTTGGAGTCTTGGTCTCTGCACTGGATATAAAGACATAAATGAAAATTTAAATAAATTATATTTTATATATAAATGTTATTTATGTATTTGTGTAATACCAACATAGTATATTAACTCTATTGATACACTGTGGATTTTTTTCTTGAAGGCAAAATATATGATGAAAGTTGTTGAGTAGGATGTAAAAACTTGTAAGAGTTGGTGCATTTAAATACTATCTGAGAATTCATTTAAAGAAAGCTTGAACAGAAACTCATTAAAGCCCATTGATTGCTCTTGTGAAGGAAGATTAAAGGAAATAAGATAAAAATAAAGATTTCATGAGATCCTTAGGTGAGATCCAGGAATATGTAGAATTCAACTCAATATTATATGTAAATCAAAAGCAAAAGTAAAATTAGTTCTTATGTTTTCAGTCTATATGGCTGAAAATGTTTTAGTGATAACACAGAAAAGACAGAAGAAAAAATATGGAAAAAAAGAGTAAAAATTTTTTAAAATTCTATTTATTTCTACAGATAGAGATATGCAAATAAGCCAAAAGTCATTAAAATCAAAAGATCAAGTCATCAGAATGAAACTTGAGATGTAGAAGATGCGCAGACAGAAAAACAAAGCTATGATGGTTGTATCAATGAAGAAATACTATGTAGAAAATCTTCAGAAGGTGCTGAAAAGAGAATTTGATAAAATTAAGAATCAGGTATGTGGAAGACTTATTTAGGAAACTATGAATAAATAAGAAAGAATACAGTAGAGTATACTTACAATTAAACAGTGTTTAAGAAATGTCACTCGCTTTTCCAAACATGGCAAAGAATTCAAAGAAAAGAGTTTGAAATTGAAAGTTCAAAGTCATAAATTTGTTAGAGCATTGCAATATCTTTCTCCAAAGTGCATTTTTTTACAATATTAGACTCTCAACCTGTTATATATGCATCTTTCAAATTGATCACGGAAAAGTTATAATCTACTTACATTACTGGCAATTCTGTATATATTTGATGTGCATTGTATACCTTACTATGATGATTTCCAAGCCATGGGTATGCTTTGAAAAACTCTGAAGTAGAGAAACTATGTCGAATTTTCCTTTATGTAAAGTGTTTAATAATTTATGTGACAGCAGAGTCCATCCATGTAAACTTCTTTTTCAAAAAATGTCTTTCAATTCACAAGTTTCAGAATTACTATGTAACATATGTAAAGAAAAAACAGAATTCTAAAGATAATTCTTACATGTCACAGAAAAAGTGAAGTACAACTTGATATTTGAGAAAAAAAGATCTACAGTGTTAGAAAAAAAGAACAAAACAAATTTTGTACCAGTTCTAGTAGCACAAGTTAGTAAGCTCAGTACTCTGGAGGCTCAGA
>RJWT010017754.1:0-19215 GCA_004365215.1 Cuniculus paca | reverse complement strand
TCTGAAAAAGCGCTGATTATAAAGGCATGAAGTTTTAAGGGGACATCCAGACACAGCCATCACAGCCTCTATACACAGGATCAAAAATCCGAAAGGTCCAGGTGCTTCCCAGAATGGGGACCAAAGCACCCGTGAGCAGCAGTGGAAACGCACCATTCGCAGGCCTACTGTGGAAGAGGGGGTCCCCCACGTGGCTGACACCTCATTCACCCACAACAAATGCCTCAAGGTTTAGAGCCCAAAGAGAGCTGGCTAGCAACGCTGGACACTTTCCAGCTTATTCTCCAGGGAAAATCATCTGGAGCTGACCAGTGAAGAGCGGTTTTAATTTGCCACTTTGCTTTGATCAGCCAGCGAGTCCTAAGTGAGGTATAAATTGTCTTTGAGTGGTTATGTCTTTCTGTGGGATCGACAGTAGCTTCTATCCCATTTATCCCTGGAAATAGTTTTTGTGAAAGCTGCATTTGCATCTGTTTCTTAAATGTAATTAGGAATCTCATAATGATGATGGAGATAGATTTCGCTCCTTTAGGTTTTTACTGCTGTTGCCACAGACCTAGCCTCGAGCTCATTCTTACTGATCCATCGCAGCTTCTCCTCATCTCCACTGGCAATTCCCACTTTGTCCTGTTTCCTGCAGGAGGAGTAGAAGTGAAAGTGGAGGCGGGAAGTGTTGGGGAAGTTGGGTAAACTTTGTGCCCATAGATATGTAAAGAGGAAAGAATACAAAAAACCAACAATGAGTCTGTTGCCAAACATTTCTCTCCAAGAAGCTTGGTAAGTGAGAGGGCAGCAGCTATCTGGCCAGACCTGAGTCTCCCCATTCTCTGATGAAAGGGGGCTTTCAACTGTACCTGAGGCATAACTTGAAAGAGGCATTGGAATGACACTCAATCAATACTTCAGCTAATGCAAGCTTGCTCTGGCAGAAGGACTTTGAGTTTATTCTGCAGAGAACAGAGAGATGGGAAAACTATTTGGAGAATGGTAACATCCTAGAAGTGCCAATAGCAAGTGAATGTGAGGTCTGTTTTTATTGTAAACCTTCAAATGTAGGTTATGCACTCATCCATCACTCACACATTTATTGAGCAACTGCTGTGTGACAGGCTCTGGGATGGAGGGGTTATTGCACTACTTACAAAAACCATCCAGGCCATGTAACCTGGCTCAGAGTCCTACACCTAAAAAGTTCGTGATCATGGGTCAGTTGTATAACCTCTCTCTGTCTTGGTTTTTCCTCTGGTATTAAGTAGCAATGATAAGAAGGGTATATCTCCCATGGGTTGCTAGTGGGCTAATTGTGACCGGCGCACAGTTCCAGACTTTCAGTGCAGTAGCTCTTACTACCCTTGTCTGCACCAGGACCTATACATGCAGAAATCCATAAGAAAATGTGCTCGAGACCCTCAGTTTCACAGGGTCTAAAGATGAGAAAATTAACGATAAAGACTCAGCATGATCTGCAGTGTCATAGTAGATATGTCCTAGAGCTGTGGGGCTCCCAGCAGAGCTCACTCAGCTGCAACAAGTGTGACAGTATTAGGGTTGGATTTAAGTCTTGAGGATTACTAAGGAGACAAGAAGCAGCTGTGGACTCTGGAAGACACAGAAACAAGAAAAGATGCAGTGCTGTAGGAAGAGTTACTCTTGGAGGAAACTGGGCTGATGCTAGAGAACAAAGTTGGCCCAACAGACCAGATGAGTTGTGCCAAAAGATGGAAACCTTTTTGCAGAGTGTTAGATAAGTCAGATTCCAGGCAGGTCCTCAAGGTATAGTAGGGAAGATGTTAAAAGGAACCACCTTGAGGAGTTTCCTGGTGCTGGGAAGCAAGGAGTCAGACCCAGAGGGCGCTGTGGCTGAGTCAGAGGGATGACACTCCAGACAGGAAGTGCTGCTAGAGTCCTGACTGACCAGATCTTGGGCACCAGCCAGGGAAAGGGGGAGGAAATGGAGCAAGAGCAGCATTTCCTGCTGTATTACTGCACCTGCATTTTAAAAATACGAATTTTTTTCTTTTCCTAAACTTTTGGGTGAATGAGGTTTTTGAAGTGGCTGATGGGTTTTGTGGCAGCTCTTCAAGTGGTGTGACAGTGGTGCTAGCTCTTCTGCTGCCTCTGCAAAGCCAACTTGTCATCTGGAGGACAGAGAATGCAAAGGCCATGGAGTGAAGTCTTCCATGCTCTGTGTAGCAAAGACAGCTGCAAAAGCACATGATTTGGAGCATCAAGGTGATCGCTGAAGCCTCTCGCCACCAGTGCAGATGCTCAGTTTAAATTCACGTGGTTGTGGGCCCTAAAGGAGGAAGGCTGTCTGGCTGTGGGGCCCCAAAAGATGTGTGGGGTTCTTTCATTTCACAAGGTTAAATTGCATTCCGGGAAATAAAACACTCTATGGACTGCACACGTTTCTGCACACAAGTAACAACTGCTTTTTATATGTAGTACAGAGTGCATGGTCTATGCTATATATACACGCAAGACCTGAGTGCAGCCTGTCTGTGACAGTACAGCCTTACTTCTATCACTAGAAGGTATTCCTAAAGTTCCAGTGGAAAAGACCAAGTTACACAAATTCAGGCATTCCTAGCTCTGTTACAGATCTAAACATACAACGTGACAGAGAAGAAGGAAATATTAACCTCCTAGAATCCTTCAATATGCTAGTTTTCTCCACAGATACCTAATATTGAAATTACATGCTGAAAAAAACCAGAACATATTGCTTAAATGGTCATAAGAAGAATATCCTGCCTGTTCCAAGCACTTTGTACCATGTCAACATTTAAGACATATAATTATTTAAATGTCTATTTAGAAAGAAGTATTTTCTCTATAAAGAAGAAAGTATATTTTGCTTAAAAGGTTTGCTGAAGGCAGGACACTGACTAGTTTGTTTATTAGTGTGTCTAGAAATTATCCCAGTGCACGAAAACACTTCTTAAACTAGCAAGCCTGCATGTCAGAAGTGAGCCAGGCGTGGTGCAGTCGGCGGTGCCAGGATCCCCAGAATCCTGGGTCCTTAGCCTGTTTTTGGTTAAGAACTTGATTCCTGTTTTCTCCTACAGCACTCAGGGACTTAAAACTGCTTTTTGCTAAAATTACTGACTTCACTTGGGCCTACAAATGCCCAGTAGATAAGTAGAAGTAACAAGCCTGACCTTCGTTTTGTGGGACTCCGGGCCAGTCACCGCCACTCCACAGACAGCCGCGTGGTGGTGTAGGGAACAAACCGGCCCGCGCCGCCCTACCGGCCAGCGCCATGCCTTGGCTGAACTTGCGACCACCTGGGTCCCAGGAGAAGCAGAGCTCAGCTGAAAGCACCACAGCAGGGACAGCGGTTCCCTGGAAACAGCCCTCAGGCCACAGGAGCTGTGGGGCCAGGACAGGACCCAGCCGCTGACCCGTCCTTAACAGCGGGCCTCCTGCTGAGGCCTGATCTCCCCATGCAAGCTGCTCCCAGGTCGGAGGCTTTTCCTTCTCTCCTCTTTCAATTAAAGCGTTTTTCTGCAAATCTGTGCTGCAGTTTTGATTCCCATTTCACTAAGGAGCTACCCATGCTAGCTGGTAACAGAAGTAAATGGTTTTGCGGTTGGTTAGATATGTGTTAGATCAAAAAATGTAACAGCCTAAGAGAATCACTGGCCGTCCTTTTTTATGGTGACAGTATTTGGGGCAAAAATACGTGAGAAGCATTTTTAAAGTCTAAGGGCTTGGCTTTGCCTTTGCTGAGGTGAGCCTTTTTCCTAAGGGTCCCTGATAGTAATTATATCAGTAGGAAACTGGAAGGATTGAGCAAATGGACCGACACTCACGGTCAGGCTGGGTGGGGGAGGGGAACTCTCCCAAGCTCTGTCCTCCAGCTGGGACACGAAGGGTGGGTAGAGCACCTGGGAGACAGAAATCCATCCGCATCTCCTTCTGCTAGCTTTCTGATAATTTGTACTCGAATTTTGGATGATCTGTAGAATGAAAGGAGAACAACTGGTGCTTAATTTCCCGAGTAATTTGCACCAACATTCACTTGGAATCAAGGCCTTTGTTTTTGTATGTGAGCCAAGGCATTTGTAGAGTTTTCATAGTGCTACACAACGTAGGACACCTGCAGGCGGAGGCTTCCCGGAGCAGGGGAAGGGGAAGGAGGTGGAGGAGGGGGCGCCATGGGCCAGGAGGACAAGGGCCATGTTTCCTGCTGCCTGCCCTGCCCACAACTGCACTTGATTTCCTGGTTTCCTCTCTGACTTTCAGAGACACTCATGGCACAGTCAGTCAGGCTTCTGCGGCCACAGTGGCCGCTCAAGGAGAGAAGACCATGGGGAATGGTCCTCTTCATCCTGCCCTTGGTGTGCGAGTGTGCTGCAGGCAGGCGAAGATGGGTAAGTCAACATGATGCTAAATCACTACCGAAAGTGCGGCTCGCTGCCCCGCCAGTGCACGTCCTAGCTCTCCATTCTTTTTAGAAAAAGCCGGACAGATGCAGGTGAAAGCAGCATATTTCCGTTTAATTACTTGCAGTCTGTTATAGGACCTTGAGGTAATAATGGCCATGAACATCTAACACTGTTTCTGTTTTACTAATCATTTTCTCCCTTAGCATAAGATTAGGGCTGTTTTTCTCCTGCAGCTGGGGAGTTGTTAATGAATGAGGAAACTAGAACCTAGATTGTATCATAATTTGCCAGCCATTAAAATGTGTAACTTATTTAAAATACAGTTTAGTGTATAATGACACTGAACAACAAATAAAATTTTTATTATTTTTCTTCTTTTTTTTAGGAAAAGCTTTTTTAAAATCTATAGAGATTTAGGAGCTTGTGGTTATACTCCTGAGACTGAACCCATGGTACATGTATGCTAAAAACCTGGATGGGTAGTGTGCCATTTATTGGAATGTAAATCTATTTAAAAATTAATTAGTTGATGACATTATAAAATCTAATTTATAAACTTTGAAAACACAATGAAATTGTTAACTTTCCAAAAGTGCATACTATAATTACTTAATAAGATCATTTCTCTAAACCGGGTGTGGTGGCACACGCCTGCAATCCCAGCAGTTGGAAAGTTGAGGCAGGAGGATCGCCATGAGTTTGAGGCCATCCCCAGTTACACAGTGAGGTCAAGGCCAGCCTGGACTACATAGTGAGACTCTGTCACAAAAAAAAAAAAAAATCATTTCTCTGGAATATGAATATGTATGTTTGTATGTATATGTGTGCATGTGCATATGTGTGTATGTGTTTGTATGTGCACATGTGTATGTGTGTGGGTGTACGTGTATGTGTGCCCATGTGCTTGTGTGTATATATGTGTGTGCATGTGTAGGTGTGCATGTGTGCATGTGTGTGCAGGTATATGTGTATCGTGTGTGCATATGTGTACATGTGTAGGTGTGTGTGCATATGTGTGTATTTTCAAAGAGAGCTCAGCAATAATTTTGCCTTTAATGATATCCAATAACCTGAGCACAGTTTCATAACTTAATTTTGTAGTGAGACCATTTTTATTTATAAAGAATGCAGTAAAATGAAGACGATTTTAAAATATGTCTACGCAATCTACCTGGGACAAACTCTGCATTCATTAACAGTCTTGTTTCGTGAAGTGGGTGCGTCTTTGTGTTTCTATCTTAGAGCACTGCTCAGCCTCCGGGAATGGGCACAGCGTGCTGGGCAGAGTGCTGGGTGGGGTCACGCTGTCCAGGGGATTTGTCGGGGACTGGAGCTGTGGAGGGGATGGACTGGGGCAGAGGTCACTGCTTTGAATTCGAGCCAAGCCTCAGCTCCACTTTCTTAATTGAGACAGAAATCTGGAGTGCTGTGATGTGGTTGTCATGATTACCAGGGAAGACGCATCTAACTAATTGGAACTGAGCCAGCCCGGGCTTCAGTCCATGAACAGAGCCAGAACAATCAAATACGAATTCATTACACCACATGCCTGCATGGAGACTTCCAGCTTATAATTGACACTATCTTCCCTTCTATACTTCAAAAAAAAACACACTCCTTCCTGTCCTCACTTCGCAGTCTGCACGCATTATCCGTCTAGCTTCTATTCCAGCTTCAGCCTTTATGTAGAACTTGAGAAAAATACTATTTGTGGTGGAGAAACTTAGATTTCAGAGTATGTTGGTGTTTGTATATTAAATGAAGTTTAAAAATTATGTTCATGGTATGAAACATTGTATTATTTTTATTGCTAGAACTACAAGACAAGCAAATGATGTCATATCTTCATATTTGAAGTTCAGAAATACCTATGACATTTAAAACATGTTCTTTAATGAATTTAGCATAGCACCTTTTGTTATGAATCCAATTCTTTTTATTTATTTATTTATTTTTTGCGGCACCAGGGATTGAACTCATGACCTCACACTTGCCAGGCAGGCACTTAGGCCACTGAGTCAAATCCCCAGTTAATCCAATTCTTTTTAAGCACACTTCTCTTGCCTATGTCAACCTCAGATAACAAATTACTAATGTCAGATACTATTAAATAAGATGAGGTTATAATTGCAAAATAAATTGTAATTGTAAGAAAATTTGACATATATTTTACGCTTTCATCTTAAACTCATGTTAATTTTTTAATTTTTATTTTAAAGAGGATAAAACCAAGCAAAATAAAACAGAATAAAACCAATCAAAACAAGCCAGTGTAAATGACACAGGACTTCAAAACAATAGGAAATCAACAATAGTTACCATAATGCCTCTTGTTGTCTTCAAAATAGCTGCAGATACCTTCAGACATAGTAAAAATCAAACAAAACAAAACAGAATAGAACCAATAAAAACAAAACAATGAATGGAATACAGGACTTCAAAACAAGATAAGAGTAAATCCAAAATAGCTACCATAATATATCTTGTTATCTTTGAAATAGCTACCCATGCCATCAAATATACTAAAATCAGACAAAACAAAACAGAATAAAACCCAACCCAACAAAACAATGAAAATGATCCAGGACTTCGAAACAAGATGATAGGGAATTAACAATGGCTACCACCCTCAGAAGATCCCCCATAGGTGCTATACTGCGTATTGTTATCCTCTGAATAGATGATCAGACTACCAGCTTTAGACCTGCAAAGTCAGTGAAACCCTAAACACCAGCATTAAATTGTATTTTACCTCAATAGCTATCATATCAGCCTGTGTTTCTCTGGACTGGCTGATCACTTATGGTGGGGGTGGGGGGTTGACTCTTCCTGTCTCCAGCCTGCACACTGGAAAGGATGGGCATCTGGTTCTCCCCACAGCGGCCCGCACATGGTGCTGATTCACAGGGAGGGCTTACTTCTTGGTGAGTTCTTATTCTCTTCCCCCACAGTCCCTTGAAAGGTACTGACTCGTGGGAGAAGGTTGGTGTCTGGCTCTCCCCCCAGGCACCCATGCGTGGCTCCCATTTGCAGGGAGGGTCTTAAACTCATGTTAATGTGAAACACAACTATCTCTAAGAACTATAACGATGTGGTTCCCCTTCCTTTAAAAATCACAAAGGACCTTCTGTGTGCTTAAAGTGCAATGCCTTCCTGGAACTTAATGGCCAGGGCTTTGCCTCACTGTGTCCGACACTGATGCATGCAGTCGATTTGAGCTGCTGGTCCACAGCCTGTAGTTCAGGAAGTCTCCAGTTCTCAAAGTCTGTTAGATGGAGCTTAAGCCAGACTTTTAATGGAAGCTATGAAGCTTTGTGGGGTGCCAGTCTGACAGCTCCCTCTCTTTTCTTTCTTCCCTGTGCTCCCTTCAGTCATGCAATCTTGGAGGTTCCATGTGGTGGTAAACTTGGAAAACTTGGCATAGTTAGCCACTTAGAGTACGTTTTTATTTAAATTAACCATTACAATTGAAAGAATGAAGTTTTCAGACAGAGTGTCCTTATGGAACTGAAATGCATCCTAGCTTTCACTTCAGTGATGATTTTTTTCTTTTGCATTTCTGCAAGGTGAACAATTGAAATATGCAAATGGCGATGATAGCACTGACATTTGATCTTTCTCTGAAAATACTTTTCATATGTTGCAACCATTAGAACATGCAGCCGTCTCATTCTGTTTCATGTTGCTATTAGAAAATCAATGAGAAAACTGACCCCTCCCTCAGTGGGTGAAAGGAGAGGTCATTGATCCAAATCACCACCTACTGGAGGTGCCCCGGGCCAGTGGGTGAGGCTGGGCTCACTCCAGCCTTTTGAAAATGCTCATTTAATGGGAAGGGTACTTATCCACTAGTGATGATCATGAGTGTGGTCTGATATGATTCTAGTAGGGAATAAGCAGTAGAATGGTTTATTAATAGTTTATTGGTTTATTAATAGTTCTCAGTATCTTGATGTCCAAAAATATCTATTTTATTTCTTGTTATGAAATAAACACACTTCTGTCTCTTACAAGAGAAATTCAATGTATAAATAAAGGCAAAATAAAGATAGACAGTAGGAAAGAGGGAGACAGATCTTTTACAAATGGGCAGATGACCAAGAGGTGGGAGGGAGGAGGGGAGGAAAGGGGATGAGGGAATGGAGATGTGTTAGGTGCTTCTCACAGGATCATGATCACTGTGTGCAGCAAACATGGAGAAATAAAAATAAAAACTAAAGACAACCAAAGAACGGATTTGCCTCTAATACTGGTATATTTGTCAGCTTTCCATTGATATGACAAAATTCCTGGGATAACCAACTTGAAGAAGGTTCATTTGGGGTCACATTTTTGAAGTTTTGGTCCATGCATGGCAGCTCCATTTTCGTGGTCAGTGGTGATAGTAGGGGCCAGTGATGGAGCAGAGCTGCCCACCTCATGGTGGCTGGTAGCAGGGAGGGAGGAGGTGCTGAGTTGAGCCCCATGAGCTGTCATCTAAGTCCAGCATCCTCGGGGGATGGCGCTGGCACCAAAAGCTCCTCACCTCCCAGTGAAGCCACAACTGGGGACCAAGGCTTTCACACGTGGGCCTCTGGGGACAGACCCAAGCCGCAGCAGCTGGCCAGCAGGTCTGCCACATCCAGCACCCTCTCATGGCTTCACGCTTCACGTGGCCTGCAGGCTTTCAACTAGCTCGACTTCTCACTTCCCAGCCAGAGGACCCCGCAGACCACAGGGCACAGTTTACTAAGAAACCTGGAAAATGGCTGGGTGTTCAAAACAAACTGTAGCGCCAAACACAGACATTTATTTCTTAGTTTATTTTCCTGTTAATTGTCCTAAATTGGAATAACAAAACAGTACATTTTTAAAAATACTTTCCACAGATTAAAATACTTATGTTTAACCATTGTACAAAATATATACTGTTGTAAATATCTTATTTTCTTGAGCAGTGCGTAAAATCGACTTCTCTGTGTGGGCATCACCTCAGCCCCCGGAGGGTACCCAGCTCCATGTCCAGCCCCTGTGATAAGACGTGCACATGCATGTCCAGGAAAGCTGTGGCGCTGTGGTTTCCCATGCCCACTTCTGCACAGGATTCAAAAGAGTTTGTCATTTCAGGACATGTTGTCTCTGTCTCTATTTTTGCCATGTAAAAATCCTGCAGTTAAAATGGAATCACACAACGGGAAATACTTTCTTCTCCGTGGAGAACGAGATACTCTCTCCCCTTCTAGAAGAGCCATGTGCTGGTAACATCAAAAGTTGTATTTTTTCAGGGTTCCACATTTACAGGGAAGTGTTTGGAAGCACACGTCCACATCACAATATTATCTATCTACTGAGATCATTTCTTGTATGAATTGAAACGAACACCCACATAAGAAATTTCGCCTATTTCCAGGCATGGTATGGCTCACTTCTAATTCCAAAGCTCTGGGAGGCTGAGGCAGGGGCATAAAAAGCTGGAGCCCAGGCTGGGCAATTTAGCAAATTATAAATAAAGTTTTAAAAGGACTAGAGATGTAGCTCAGTGTGAAAGTCCTGGATTCAACCCCAAGTGCCACAAAAATTGCCTGTTAGCGTATTCCAATCTCTCCAAAATAAATGTTTATTACTTTCTTACTTAAAAATGGTGTGGTTTGGGAAGGATGGTATGTTATTAATGGTCTATGTATTTGTATTTTTATTAGACGAGTTGATGGCCATTCAGAGTAGAATAGCAGCTCTCAGGAATGTGCTTCTTAGCATCCGTTTCCATTATGGGGATGTTAATATCACATCGGGATTGGTACCTGTTTTTCCTCTGCCTTCCTGGGCCTTCTGTGTACTTTGAGCATAAGCAGTTTCCTCTCCTCATCACTGACACAGGCTTGGGAACGGCTGGAATATTTGGCCGGTTTGGCGCGGGCAGCTCTCCGTAACTAACCTACAAACGTGAGCACCCTGTGACTGTGTGATGCAGCATTTGTGCCTCATTGAAGAGCTGAGTTTCAGCAGAATTGTTCCACAGCAGAGCGGCTCAGTTGGAATCACAGCAGGGATTGCTTTAGAGCTCCCAGTGCAAGACAAAAGCAGTGCACTGTGGTCAACGAGTGTAGGAACCAAAGTTTAGAGCTTCCTGAGGGTTTCAGAGTCAGCATTCTAGAAGAAATGGAGACAAAATCAGAGCCAGCAAGAGGACAGTTCACCCCAGGGAACACTGAGTGTGCCATCAAAACAACATTTTGCTGCCAGGTTGGGTGGAGTGGCAATGTGCCACCGCGGCATGTAGACCTTTGTGGCCTCACACAAGCAGGCCCGTGCATCACAGGCTGTTTGATGCCTTGGGAAAAGGGAGATGCAGGGGACAGAGTTGTCACCCTGGCCTCCCTGTTCTGGCCACACATTAAATACATGCATCAGGACCCGGGAGCCTGACCTCAGGGTGACCCCACAAAGCTCGCATTTGTGTCAGCCTCGGCATCCTCCCTCTGCCCAGCACGTACGCACCCAACCCTGACACTGTCCTTCGTTCCCACAGGGAATCCCCCCCCTGTGGGTTCATGTGATGTTACATTTATGCTAGACCCAGTTAAAGTGTTCAGACAAAGCCAACTTATTAGTTGATAAAGGTTTAAATTATAATCCTCCCCAGGGCTTCCAAAATTTTAATAGTGTCTCTTGAAAGTCAGAAATACCAGAGTTGTAAAACTTTAATGACAGGAGTAACTGAGTGAGGATTAAATAATTGGGCTCTGGGGCCCTCTGCATCACACTCCTTCAGATTGCCCTGACCATTAGTGTTGCCCCCCAGATCCCCGAGCTTCTCCTCCTAATATGTTCAGCGAATTTGCTAATACCAGATTGAAAACAGCAGATACATTTTATTCTTTTGGTTCCACATGCAGTGCTTCCTTTATTATCAAATATAGCAACTACTTTGGAAGTTGATTAATTTTATTTTACTCATGGCAATTTGCCACTGATGCATTTAAGTTGATTTTACTATGGTAATTAGAAAAAGACATGCTAATTACCATTTTAAAAGCTGAATTTACTGTAAAATTCACTATAAAATACCTACTAAGATGTCACAAACACTATCCATCTCAAAGAAGGTGAATTTTGCAAATTCTGCAATTTTTTTTTTTAAATTCTGCAATTATTATAGAAGTGACAGCTTCAGTCATTAAACTTTGCTAAGGAAGGCACACAGATCAAGGATTTAGGATGTTTGATGTTACACAATGTTCCCACTGAAAGTATTTTAGCAGTGTGAAAGCATTTCATAATTTAGGCACAATAATTTTAAAATATTAACAGGAAAACTCGAGACCTTCTGAGAACTGGAATCAATGTTTTACAAAAGTAGCCTGAGACTCAGTAGCTTTGAATAACTCAGTATCGTGTCTATTAATTTATATTATTTGTAGTGATTAGACATGAAGCCAGAGCACTCATTTCTTAGGTTATTTGCATCCGCTGTAGTTGCCACCTTTCTTTTCTGTGTGGCGAGGTGAAAGAAAACGTTTTTGAAGTGAAAGCGACTCAGCACCCGCCTGCTTCCCTTCGCTGCGCTGCGCTCACCCCAGCGTCCGCTGCGTGTCTTTGTCCTGGGCCCTGTCTCCACCGCAAAGCACACGACGGCCAGAATCCCATCCCCTCCTGGCAGGGTGCCTTCCAGTCCTGGGGTTAATGTGTTTGCTCCTGTTGGGGGCAGAGGCCCCTTCTTCTAGCAAGTGGCAGAAAAGAAAATCGATCTCCTGTTCCCAATTTCATATTGAATTCTTTCTCCAGATAGGGGCGGTGACCTTGCCATAGGGATCCTGGAATTTTTCAGCTCCTATTTGACTTGATGATGGATGGCCGAGTACCTGCGCACAGCATCTGTTCTGACCAGGTCAGGGGCTGCTGCGTGGTCACACACTTGATTCTCCCCTCCAGCCGGCAGGGATGACATTTTCAGGAACTCAGTTCATTCTGGAAGGACAGGATTGGCTGTCCTGTCATAAACGTGAAATGCAAAGACCTGATCTTGAGTTTCAAGACAGAGCTTAGGGCTCATTCTTTAAACTTGCCCTGCTAATAAATTGCCTGTGGAGAAGTTGCTTTGAAGCTTACCCAGTGAGTTCTGTTGACGTTTTATTTCACCTGTAACAGCGCCTCCCCAATTTCCAAGCTTTTTCTCAGTCGCTGCCCATTCTGTTGCCCGCAGCAGCTGGAGAGGCGCTTACCTTTGCCACCCTGTCTGAGCAGTAGCTTTGTGTCGGCGATTGTGTTATGGTTTATGAAACTTCTTCACGCAAACCTTCCAGTGCTAATTTTGGCATGACCTAAATTAAATTCTCTCATTTTCTTAAGTGTGTGATAGATACAGTGTTGAAATAGAACTTAGTGATGGTCCCGCCCTAAAATCGTAGTCTCCCTGTCAGGGGTAAACACTGGGAACAAAACAGGAGCTTTGACTAGTGTTTTAAGTTAGCCTTTATTTTTAAGGACATCATCTGCGGCCACTTATTTGAGGTTGATACATAGAGATGTTGAATTCGTTTTGTTTGCGTCTCTTCTTTGCGTGGCTGGACTCCTGTGTTTGCTTTTTCCTCTCCTGCTGTTCTGGTTGGGGTGGACCTGCGACCCAGCTCCTGTGGCAGCACTGGGGTGGATGAGTCTCGCTGCAGCCCCAGGCTGGGGTTCAGGGGAGGCGAGGCCGATCCTCGGTGCTGCCTGTGGCTGTTTATTTATTAAGGGTCAGCGTTATGAGATACGTGCAGGAGACACAGGAAGCCTCTGTCACATTCTCCTAGGTGATTTACCTTAGCCCATAATTGGTTCCGGTCCTTGAAGAAACCGCTGGAGAATCTGTACTGGCCCCTCTGTTATGTTCACTTGGATTAAGGACAATGATATTTTAGATGCAGAAATCCCAATATTCAATTGATGTGTGACCCTAGGGAGCTTCTGGGTTCCCTGCCAGCCTCTGCATCTGTCTGTAAAAGGCTGGAGGGACGTGGGGCGTGAAGGCAGTCACGCAGACTGGGCGTTTCACACAGTGTGCGTGGGAGCTGCCCGCCCTCCAAGGTTTCCAGGGAAGATACTGGTGGTCTTCGGAGGTAGCACGTGCCTGTGACAGGCTGTAAGCAGCAGAGTGCGCTGAGGGGAGAAGCCAGCCTAACCGAGGATGTAGAAACGGACAACAGAGGAGTTTGCAGGAAACTCTTAGGTACTAAGGCGACTTCATGTGAAAGAAAATCACCATTCAATGGTGCACATAGCATGGGGTTGCCCTCTTGTCCATCTGAGGGGCCCCCCTTGGGGTGACATCACCCACACGGAGGGATGAGGGGTACGCGGTAGCGGCGACTGTCACTGGGGGGATGTGATTTCAGAATGTATGGGCTTTTAGCACTTGTCTTGCTTTTCCAAACCAACCAAGTCATAACAAAAATGCACAACCTCATTTTTACACCCAGAAATGCATCTCCCAACAATACCATTTTCTTTGGCATTGTAATGTGGATGAATAGATTCAATTTCCATTCAATTAATAGGATATACAATGGTCATAAATTTACCCTTTGTTCTTCCTGGATTTGAGATTCCATCATTTCTCAAACTATGAGGAAAATGTGATGATCATATGGAGAAAGTACACAAATTCTAGGCAGTAGTCATTAATTAAAGGTGAAGTTTCAGCTTTGTCCGATTCTGAACTTCTTTCTGTAGAGCTGGAAGCCATTTTTCTTAGATGTTTTGCAGAATTAAATTATATGAGTTAAGGAAAGGCTTTATTTTCTAAGGATGAGATGGAGGATCTTTAGTAGAGGTCAAGACTAAAGACTATAAAGGCCATTTCGCTGTGATGCTATTACACCTTGTTAAATTACACTCCTGCATGCATAGAAACCGACAACTGTTTCTGTCCTTACCAAATAGTTACCAAAGTAAGCACTGGAAAACCTATAAAAATGCAAGGTTTAGCAGTCTTAAATTTTAAAAAATTAAGCAATTTTTGATTGCTTTCTGGGCAGCTGGAATTTAAATTTCAAGAGTAGAGTGAGCATAGCTTTGTATAATTTATTTTAGGTTTATTTTATAAATAAATAGATAATGAAAAGGGCAAAACAAATTTTCTCTTACAAGATGAGATCAGTGTGGGTTAAAAGAAAGAATGGGAAATCAATCTAGATTCTTGTTGGTAGGAAATAGAGGCCTTAACTTAAAAGCATAGTAACTGTTTACATTGACCATAGTAATTATGTGCTTGCAAGATTTCCTATTGAACTTTGAGTCTCTATGACCAGCTCTGCAAAAGCCAGGTTCACCTGACAGAATGCAATTAAGAAAGGCCTGTGTCGACAAGGGAAATTTTCATTCCTTTCCCTGCTCTGACAGTTGATCAATATCAAGGAAAAGAGCAATAAACCAGTACACATCAACTGCCCATCAGGAACTGCTGCGTTCTGAGACTCTTACCCCAGATCTAGTTAGTTATTATCTTCATTTAGCAGTGGGGAAGCTGAGACTCAGAAAAGT
Source organism: Cuniculus paca (assembly GCA_004365215.1). Classification (NCBI taxonomy): domain Eukaryota; kingdom Metazoa; phylum Chordata; class Mammalia; order Rodentia; family Cuniculidae; genus Cuniculus; species Cuniculus paca. Next base: position 4,324 of record RJWT010017754.1, on the reverse strand, counting down.
CACTTTAATTAAAACACCTTTGTGCAGTGCACACAAAATAAATTGTACGCATTCGTCTAAACTGTGGGGCTACAGTGTCCCAGATGAAAAGTTTGCTTCTTTGGTGGAATTTGTTTCCTAGAGACAGAAACTATACAAGTAAAGGTAAGCAGACACAAGCCCCTGGAATTCATGCAGCACAGGTTATAGAGAGTGTGGGAGAGCCTGGGTACCAGGTGGGACCTTCAGATTCCCTGGACTGGGGCAGCATCACAGGGGGCAGAGTCCAGGGAGGAGGAGTCCACTGAGTGGGAGCAGAAGGAAGAAGCAAGGGACAAGCTGTGAAGCCATCATGGAGCTCCGAGCACAGGGCAGGGTGGGCTGCAGACGGATCACACAAGACTGAGCAGCATTTCTAACACGAGAGCGCTGGGAGGTTGTGACAGGGTTTTAAGTAGGGGGAGCAACATGATGACCCTGCATTTTTTTTTTTTTTTTTTGCGGCACCAGGGATTGAACTCACAACCTAGTACTTGCCAGGCAGTCACTTAGCCACTAAACTAAATTCCTGGCCCTTGTCTTTTTGAGGCCTTGCTGTTCAGGCTGGCCTTGAGCTCACTTTGTAGCCCAGCCTGGTCTCGAACTTGCAACAATCCTCCTGTCTCAGCCTCCCAAGTGCTGGGATTACGGGCGTGCACCACCAGGCCCAGCCTGTATTTTTAAGAAAAGTTCAGTTTGGCTACTGTAAGGTAAAATGACTGACGTTGGTCACAGGAGGCCTGGAAGGTAGAAACAGCAAAATAGGTGGTTGTCATAGTGATTTTAAGGATAGATGGTGTGGCATTCAGAAATAGAGGAATCAGGGCAAATTTTATACTTTTGCTAAGAGATAATGAAGTACTTATTGAGTATGTACAAGCACAGGAGAAGAGTTGGTTTGTCAGTGAAATCAAGAGCTTTTTCTCTACTTACTGAATTCGAGAAGCATATCAGGCCTTACAGAGAAGACAGCGTGTATACACTTGGCTAAACCCGTCCACACTGGAGGAAAGGATGGGAGATAAACATTTGAGAGTAATAGTACTTTGAAGAGCTTCAAATATCAAATATTTGATCCAGGATATAATGACAAAATGTTGATTTCAATTTTAGTTTATTTGTTTATTGCTATGTGATAGATTATTTATTAGAGAAAACATGTTTTAGACTATATGCCAATAAAGTTGTTATAAAAAAGTACAGAATTTTGACAAAGACATGTACAAATATTACATTTTAACAATATTTTAAGTGCATCACACCCATTTTTAAAATGATCATATGCAAAATAAATAGGTAACAGATTTATTCAGCTTCAGACTGTGACTTAAGTCCACTTAAAATACACAGATTGCACAGTACATACTAGTTTTACAACTAGAACATTTCTCAGTTAAGATAAAACTGCAATATGCATGATTTAAATAACAGCTAATTATATTAATTGCACATATGTATGCATTAGTCACCTCGCTTCCCAAGTCGGAAAGCACCTTGCAGAAAGCAAGTAAGTAAGCCTACTTACTTAAATAAAGACACCACATTAAGCATGTTTTTCTCACATAGTCAAAGCACAAATTTCTGCATTTTCAGACCCCATCTTCCTTCATCATTCAACCATGACTTTACATAGCATAAAAGCGGAGAATTCCTTGAAGTCAGATGGAATTCAATAGAAAATGGATAAAAAATACAAGGAGAAAAATCACAAAAAGTAAAGACAAAGTACTCTAAGGTATAGGAAAAGAGACTTAATTTCACCTAAAAGAGAAATTTAATTAAGTTTATATCTTCCCAGTGAGATCAACAGATATCCTTAACTTTGTACCCCGTGGTTATGTTGCCCTTGCATATGGTTATGTTGCAGGGGGAATTGTAAACTAATTTGATGCCATAGAGGCAAACGTCATGGTATTTATGAAAATTACAAATCCTGAGTCAGCGCCAACACGGACTGTGGGGAGAGAGAACAAGCCCCGCCCCACTGGAACCAGCGCCATGCGCAGACCGCTGCAGACAGGGGACATCCAGAGCCAAGCCTTTCCCTATGGGCTGCCGCTGGCAGGGGGACAACTAGATCCCAGCTCCTTCCGGCTCATGGGCTGGCAAACAAGAAGTGCCAATCCGCCCCTCCTCACCCCAAGCGACTGGCGGATCCAGAGAAACACAGGCTCTGATGATAGCTGTCTAGGTGAAGCACAGTTGGACGCCTGTGGTACTTTCGTGTTTCACTGACCTTGCAGGTCTAGGGCCAGTGGTCTGATCATCTGTTCAGGATATAGGGATATGCAGTGTGTGGCATGTAGGGGGGAATCTCCTTCTGAGGGTGGTAGCCCTATGGTTTCATTTTGAGGTCTCAGCTATTTCAAAGATAGTAAGATACATTATGTAGCCATTTTGAATTTACTGTTGTCTTGTTTTGTAGTCTTTTATTGTATCCATTGTTTTGTTTTTACTGTTTCTATTCTAGTCTGCTCTGTTTGATTTTTACTATGACCGAAGGTATCTATAGCTATTTTGAAAACAACAAAAGGCATTATGATAACTATTGTTAATTTTGTAATGTTGTGAAGTCCTGTATCACTTACTCTGGTTTGTTCTGATTGGTTTTATTCTGTTGTATTTTCCTTGGTTTTATCCTCTTTAAAAAAAAAAAAAAGAAAAGAAAATTACAAATTCTTATATCTGCGACCCAGTAATTCCAGTTCTAAACATTTACCTTACAAGCATACCTGCACATATATGAATTGACCTGTTCAATTACACATATTTCAGTACTGTTTTAATCACCAAACCATGAAGAAATTTAAATGCCTGTCATAGTGATCTATAAAGTGAAATACTACACAACTGTAGACAGAAAGCTGTCAGGTTATTTTAAGAGGAGCAAGGCACACAAGAGGACTTATTTCATTACTCTTTTTGTGCATAAAAACCTTGGGAGTTAGTAAAGATCTAGCATATTATTTATTACATATGCATGCATAAATTTGAAAAACAGCCGAAGAAACTGGACAGAAGTGACCCACTGAGAATGAAGGAAAGAGCAGTGGACGGGGGAGGAATTCATCACTATTAACCTTTATGTTCTTCTGGGTTTCAAGTATAAAGAGTATTTTCTTGAAACACTGTAAGTGAAGATACCCAATTTTACCAAGTATCTAAGTCTGAAAAACCTTAACAAGTACACTTAATTTCCAGAAATAAAATGAGAGATGCTAAGATCTGATTTGTGTTATTTTTGCAGAAATACACGATCTTCAGAATTCCTCTGAAACCCCGAGTTACTCCCTAAAACTTTAGAAAATGAGGACCTTCTTGTATAAAACTTGATTCCTGATCTTCCACTGAAGCCTTCTGATTTCTATTTGCACAATCTGTTCTGCTTTGCTGCTGCCATTTATGTCTTCAAACTTCCTTTCACCCTCTCTTACCCCTTTCTGGCCACTGTGTGCACTGAAAACCAATTGGCATTTTTAAACTAAACCTGGTCATTTAATTGCGCTTGAAAACTTTGAGTGCCTTCTTGTGGCATTTAGGTAACACCCTAGGGTGCAGAGCCCAAGGAGCCCTGCAGGGAGGGCTTTGGCGGGAGTGCAGGCCGCAGCATCCATCAGCTTGGGGAGTCTCCTTCACCCAGGGCTCATGCCTGGGTCTCCCAGGAGATAAAGTATATCCTCATTAAACATTCCAGGGCCCGAAGATAAACCGCACAAAAAATTTTAACCCGTTGGGTCTTAGGGCGAATCACTATATTCCATGACTTTCTTCAGCGAAATTATTTAAAGATGCGCACACATGTACGTGTATAACACATAGATACACAGTGGTGCTGTGCAACTTCTCCCAAAGTGATCTCTTGCTCGTAGTGGACTTTAAAGACCAATAAGCCAGAGCATCATGTAGAATTCAGAATCCTGTAATCTGTATAAGACAGGAACATGAGGATTCTTAACATTTGGAATTATTATTTTGTTTCTCTTTGAAGAAATGAATTGTTAACATCTAGGCTATTCTCGTGTACCTTTGGATTACTTTGTTTTCAATGGAAGTGCCTTCCTACTGAGTATCTCGGGGCACCACAGCACCTATCGTACATTTCTGAATGCTCAAGGAATAAAGGCATGAAAGGCTATTGCGTCCATAAAAAGATGGTAAGCAAACCATGGAGCCTCCTGGTCTCCACTTTGTAAAGCATTAATTGTTTCTGTTTTACTTTTTTGCTGTGCTTGGGGATGGAACTCAGGGCTGGGCAAACACTACCACTGAGCTGCAACTCAGCCTCTAAAGCCTCCCTTTGTGTTGG
>RJWT010017753.1:0-10726 GCA_004365215.1 Cuniculus paca | reverse complement strand
GACGTCTGTGTGGGATTTGGAAAAATTTATTTTTGTAATTAACTACACATGAAACTATACATAATAAAGCAAACGTGTAAATGAACCTAGTAAAGGAGAAGATATCAAAAGTTATACAAGTGTATGAAGTATCATATAATATTTCAATATATACATGTTATTATAATGTGAGGGCTTTATTTTTGTTTGTTTGTTTGTTTGTTTGTTTGTGACAGGATCTGGTTATGCAATTCAAGCCGGCCTCGAACTCACAGCGATCCTCCTGCCTCAGCCTCTTGGGTGCTGGAATTACAGGTGTTCACACCATGCTCTGCTCTTACTATTATTTCTTTAATCTAGATTTTTGTATAAATTTAGTGAAGAACCATAAAATCACCAGAAATTTTGTAGTTCTATTTAAGGGCATAAAGTTTTAAACTCTGATGTGGGGTCAATGATATAGCTCAGTGGTACAGTGCCTGCTTGGCAAGGGCAAGGTCCTGAGTTTGATTCCTGCTACCAAAGTAAATAAATAAATAAATAAAACCTGATGTATAGAAGGCAGAAAGAAGGGTAATAAGCTGTTGACAAAAACTTTCCATCTGTGGTGTTAAGACAATGATAAATATTTAATGGTGAACTGCTGTTTTATAGGTACATTGCTAAAACCTAGTATATCAATGGTAAGCGTAATAAAAATGGTCCCTGACCTAAAGGAACATTGACTCTGGAGGAGGAGAAAATTAAATAGAAAGTTTTATTATGAGATTATACCAGTAAAGCAGCTATACCTAACGTAAATGTTCAGGGAAGACTTCTTCAAGAATGTGAGGAATAAGCTGATGTCTGAATGATAAAGGAGGAAACAGCTAAAGAAAAGGGGGAGAAGCAAACATTTTGCTCAGAGGAAGTAAGACATTTCAGTGATATTGAAGTATAAAATTCATGGGAGTATGTATTCAGGGTATAGGTGAAAGAGGTAGTCAGGACCCAGACTTACAAATACTTGAAAAACACACCACAAGGTCAAAATTATCTTTCCATAGATCACAGAGTGAATTCTAACGCCAAGACTAAGAATAGATAGAGGGAGGTCATTTGGAAACTTTTGGAGTATTACAGGTGAGAGTTAGCTGTGGCATGAGGATTACTGTGAAAAGGGGGACTCAGAGGCGAAGAAGAAATATTTCAGGGTAGAGTGGATAGGTGTGGATTTATTAGAGAAGTGGGCTTGGGGAAAGTGGGGAGATTTAAGTTTCATATTAATGTTTGCCCTGTGGACCTTGGTAGGAAGAAGTAATAATTTGTGATATGGGAGCCAGGAGGGAGAATTGAGTGGGTAGCATTTGATGTTGAGTATGGTTATCGATGTACTGAATTTGAAATGTCTTTGCAACTTCCAAGTGAAGGCTGGCTATACAAAGTGGCACTAAGGGAGGGCAGGGAGCTCAAAGATGCATAGTCAGGAGCTGTGAGCATACAGATACTTACTGAAGAAATGGGAGGAAGTAAGTTGGCCTAGGAAGAAGTAGAGTGAGAAAGACGATCAGAAGGAAGGCTGAGGTCACCAGTTAGTGCCTTTTACATTGACTCTACTGAAGTTTAATTTATATACAAAAAATGCATCCAGTTTAAGTGAATATTTTGATGATTTTGATAAACGTATACGGTATCCCCTGTAACCAGCATACTAATTAAGATACAGAAAATTTCTAGTGGTATGCTACAACTGGCTTGCAAAGTCGAAGAATTTAATTTTAGGAATATTGGTTACCGGCTGTTAAACACAGCCATTAGTTAAAAATTGATCTTACAACTGAGGAAAATTACATTAAAAATGAAACATACTCAAAACTTAAGGCTTCATTATTATTTACCACTATAATCTTGCAATTATCTACATTCAAATGGAAGGGATATTTCACCAAAAAATGGCACGTACTCAGTGGTGTCCTGTTGATAATTTGAAATATGCTGTGGTGAGAGTATTGAGACAATGGAACTTGGCAAATACTACAGATCAGACCTTGAAATATGTTTTAGTGTATTCTAGACATAAGTAAGTGAAATATTAAAAATGTTAATAATGCCAATTAAATTTAGAAGTATAACCAGGTGTGGTGGCGCATGTCTGTTATCCTAGCACATGGTAGGCTGAGACAGGAGGATCATTGCGAGTTTAAGACCAGCCTGGGCTACAAAGTGAGCTTAAGGCCATCCCGAACTGCATAGTGAGACCCTGTCTCAAAAAGAAACTTTTAGAAGTATCATACCTGTTGCTGTTACTTTATGATTAGTAAAATATTTGAGGATATTTGATGGTATATTCTTTCTATATGTGAAAATTTTAATCTGGTTCAATAAAGAAGGCACCCATACTTTTGATGAACAAGTTAGGGTACAATATGCATAGTGCTGAAGCGTATCAAAAATAATTTGTAAGAGAATGAGAGAGTTTGACATTGCATCACACATTAGGTGCAACCAAAATAAATTTACTGGGAGAAGAATTGCAGAATTGGGGTACAACTTCATTTGCCAAAAGTTGGTTGAATTGGAATCACAGGAGCCTAGGCATGTAAGAGTTTGGGAAAAATTAATGAAGTGTTGACTGAAAGTTAGATACCTATATGGAATTTGCAATGAAGTATATTGTTGCTGTGATTTGAATTTTAGCATCCCCTAAAATACATTTGTTGAAACTGAACCCCAAGATTATGATATGAAAGTGCTAAGGGGGCCCTTGAGCTGTGATAAGACTTTGAGCCACGATAAAATTTTGAGGTTTGATCTGTGTTTTTTGTTTTTTTTTTTGGTGGCAGAAATTGAACCCAGGGCCTTCGCTTGCCAGGCAGGCACTGTGCCACTGAGTTGTCTCCCCAGAGGTTTGAGCTCTTATGAATGAAATTAGTGCACTCGCAACAGACTCCCAAGCATCTTTCTTGTCCCTTATATCATGTGCAGATACAGAACGAAGGTACCACTTACGAGAAATAGGTCCTCATCAGATACCACATCCCCATGCAAATTGATTTTGGATTTCTCAGGCTCCAGAACTATGAGAGTTAAACTTCTGTTGTTTCTAAAACACTGGTTTATGGCATTTTGTTACATCAATAGACAGAGTATGAAAATTGTATATTCTACTATTTATATGTTGTGGTTCTGCATTCTATATATGAGTATAACTTACAATAAATTTACAAATGTGTACACACACATAGTTCTTCAGAACTCATTGTTAAGCATTTGCCAGACTACTACTCATCATGTACATTTCCTCAGAAAATGTTCCCTGATACCCTTTTGCTGGATGCTTCTGTTCCTATTGCCAAGAAATATTTGTTCTGTTTTCTGTCACTATGGATTAGTTTTGCCTGTTTTTAATTTCATATACATGTACACATGTTGTTTTGTTTATTGCTTTCTTTGCTCAATACGTTTTTGACATTCATTCATACTGTTACAACTACCAGGTATGCTAATAGTTTGTGGTGCTTTTGTAATTCCTAATTCATATTTTATCAAGGTAGTCTGCCAGAACTGTCTTTTTCACTCACAAGTTGAAGGACTTTTCAATTTTTGGTATTATGAGTAAAGCCTTTATGAATTCTTACATGTAGTTTTATGGACCACTGTTTATCCTCATCATTTTGGGTAAATAACCAAGTATAGAATTGCTAGATCATAGAGAATATGGAAGTTATATATTCTAAGATGTATCTAAACTTTTCTAAAATGGCTATACTATTTTTATTCCTCTCACCCTCATATCATCTGAGGATTTCAGCTGCTCCACATCCTCACCAACACTGCACTGTGTTTACCATTTTAATTGCAATCCTTCTAGAATGGGTGTGTTTGTACACCATTGAGGTTTTAATTGGCATGCCCATTTCGAAAAAGTAAAGGTACACTGTAAACTATCTACAAGTGGAAAGTACAAGGAAACCCTAAGAAAGGAGTGTTTTAAGAATCAGAGAAGTGGATAGTTTCACATGGTGCTACAGATTAAAGAAGGCAAAAGGAGGAAGGCTTAGTGGATTTAATAGAGAAGTCAATTGTTACTTTGCTCTGCACAACTACCAAAAGAAAATTGAATTATCCACTGGAAACCCCTACTACTTTGCACCCTTAAGCCTAGAATCCTATACAATCTATTTAAAGAAAGGTCTACGAATATTATTAAAGTATGGATTGTGTGTGTGTACGTGTGAAATCTCAGTACTGGGCAGGGCGATCTCTCTTTGAGTAGAATCTTGGGCTGGTGTTGGCAATGATTCTTCTTGCAAAGATTTTTCATGTCCAGGCTGATCTAGGGAAAAGTTTTGTTGTTATTGTTTTTCTTTAACTTCCAGACTCGTACATCCCTCTCTTTCTGGAATAAATTATTAGACAGAAGAAACTTCATCTCACACCTACTTGGTAATATTAATTTCCCTAGAGAGTAAGTCATATAAATGATCTCCTGATTTATTCTTATGAAATACCAGGTATCTTCATTTAATGGCTCCTTTATAGAGTTTACTTCATCATTATTTATGTTACATCAGTGAGTGAAAGAATGAATGGGTGAATGTATGAGTGAAAGAGATTCCATACAAAGTAGGATTCTTGGTTAAAATCCTCTGTTTTCAATTTGCATTCTTTTTCTCTCTCTCTCTCTCTCTCTCTCTCTAATTCTCAAGACTTTGTAAGGGGATGGTGGTAATTGCTGTAGAAGTCCTGGAAAGGATGTTTGAGGAGTTGGAGCTCTGAGTTCCTATTCTAATTAAGAAAATCTTTGAATAAAAGAAAAAGGAAAGTCATTCTTCCAACGTGACAAAGAAAGTGACCAACAGGCTAAAAGAGGCAATAAAAACTCTCATTATCAATTCTAAAGTGGAATTTGCAGTCAAGAAACAATGCTCTGCTTTATACATCCCCCTCATGAGTCACATCCCACAAAGTGTTGTGTCACTTGTTTGCATGTTTGTCTCTCACCCCAGTATCTGAGCACTTCCCCAGGCAGAAATAGCACCTTGTTCATTGTCGCATCTCCTACAGCACATAACATAATAAGTGCTTGATAACTTTTGGTTGAAAGAATGAAACAATTCAGGGAAGTGATAAATTGGGGACAAGTTTTAAAACACAAAAATAAGATGGAAAGCTTGGTTGAACACTGACTGAATACTGATTAAGGGAGAGGCAGCAGACTCAGAGTTGCAGCTTCAGCTTGTAGTTGATCTCTTTATCTCGTTTCAGTGCAAAGTACAGATTTATTGCTTGGTAATGCATCTTTGAGGGTTGTAGACAAAGTGGCTTGTGATCCAGTTTCTGTGGCGGATATGTAGTGTCTGCTTGCACAGAAGGAACAGATATTTTCTAGAAAGATTTTTTTTCTTAAAGTAGAGAATAGTCATCAGACTGTGGAAAAACTCCTAATGAAGCATAAAGTCATTTTGCACTGTCAGTGTAAAAGCTAAGCGAGAACAGCTGAAAGGCATCGCTGTGGAGCTCTAGCGCTCAGCGTGCTCCTGGGAAGAGCCCTGTTTCTCTCTTGTCCTGAAGTTACCATGGTCTCTGGTCTGCAGTATGAGTTGGAGTTGGTTATTATGCCCTTCATTTCCTAGATCACCTCTCATGACCTGGACCTCATCCCCATCGGTCTCTGTATCTCTTCTGACTTCATCTCCCATCTCTAGCTCATTCTACTCTGTCTGAAGGAGTGGTGTTCTCTTTATCATTGCTAATTAATTATGCTGTCTCTCTTTCTCCCAAAAAGTCTTCAATCTTGAAACTTAAAGTGTTAGATTACACTATCTGCTACCTCTCGTTTGATGCAGTACTCTATAAATACATCCCAATTTCTTGAAGATTTCAGTATCTCTTTTTTCTAACACTTCCCCATCATCTTTTTAACTGATTTCTCTTTCAGTGTTAATAATTCTTCCTCCGCAGTGACTTACAGCTTCCTCAAGCCATTTTCTTCCAAGTATACTGTCCTCTACTTTAATTAACTGTACATGACCTTAGTTAAATTCCAGAGCTTAGGATTCTCTAATATGACAACCCCCATAATTTTTATTATAAGCATATAACTTTTCAATTGTCCCATTTTACATTACAAGCCCACCTTCTTTACTATCCATACCAGCAATTTTCCCACTTCATAGCCTTTACAGTAATGCCAAATTTTCACCGTCATACTCTTCTGTGTGTCTTACTTAGCTTGGGTTCTCTGATCTAATTATGCAATGCCTCTGCTCAGATATTATACTGTCACTTCAGCATTTGACCTCTACTTGGCTCTAAGTCTGTTCCCATCTTTTACCTGCTCTTAAGCACTAGGTAATCTTTAACCTGAAGTTAGCTTGATAGTAGTTTACTTTAACCCGTATTGTTCATAACTACGTGCTATTCTGTACCTGCCGAAATGACCAGTGATGCCGAGATAATGGCTGATCCTAAAGAAGATTGTCATCACCTTCCTTTGTTGAAAAAGTACCTTTTTAGAATCCCGTCTTCTCTGGGTTGATTTTTTTTCTCTTTCTCCCATAACGAGCCTCAGACTTCACACTCAGAGAAACTCTTCGCCTATTACAAAGTAAATGGTCTCTATATTGGCGTGTATCCAGATGTTCCCCCAAAGCCTCATACACTCATAGCTGGGGCTTTTGAGAGGTAACTGGATCACGGATGCAGGATGCTGGATTAGTCAACTGATTGTTTCAGCATAATTCTGGGGTGGATGATGGAATTAATGAAGAGGGAAGAACAACCCTGGATGTGGGTGGCATCAACCAATAGGCTTGCAGTCTGATGGAATAAAAAGGGGAAGAAGGAGGAAGGCTAACTTCTTTCTTTTGCTATGTAATGAACAAGCTCTTCTCCCATGGTCCTCTGCCATGCTGCCCTGCCGTAGAGCCAGCCAACTATGGACTGAAACCTCTACAAACTGTAAGCTAAAATAAACCTTCCTCCTTTAACTTGTGGGTGTTGAATATTTTTTTCTCAGTAGCAAGAAAGTAACTAAGACAGTCTCTCCCCTGGCAACTGAATAAACTAAGCTTTAATATTCCTGGTCTTTAGATACTCTTTAAAAGGTCCATCATTTTAGTTTCTTCCCTGCATAAATCCTTAATTATATCGCCCCCTTTTCCTCTTTCTTTCATTGTATTTGACTATCAGCATTCAACCTTGTTTGAATCCTGCTTTTCGCTTGCTCTGCTTTTGAACCTGAATAGTTGAACTGAGTAGAGAAAAGAACCATATTATGTTATCATTCTTATTAGAGCCCATGACCCCTTTATTCAAGTGGGTCATTCTAGATTGTTGAGTTTACTCCATTTGCTTCTCTTTCTCAGTCACTTTATTTTCAACAAACTTTTAACATATGCCACCTCATCTTTGCTCTCAACTGAAAATTTTGCTTTCTACTTCACTGAGAAAGTCAAAGTGCATAAAATTCCATGCTACCAGTTTGACATCTGCTAGTCTACTTGAAATTGTTCTCCTATCCTATTTCTCTGCTTAATTATTACTAATGAAATCTCTCTTTTTCTATAAGGCCAAAGTCAACACTCATGTCTCAGCGATTTATCCATATTTCTTCTTTTTGATTCATTCTTATTATAAGGTAAGTATGGTATAATTTCTCACATAGGAATAAAATTTTTTTCTAGCTTCGTGCTTCCTTTTAGCTATTTTTATTTGATTTTTTTCCAAGAAAAACTCCTTCAAAGAGCTATCCACTTGCTTGCTTTCAAATTCTTCTGAATATTCTCAAAGCAGGTTTTACCCTCACCACTCCACTGAAAACATTAGTGAAAAATCACCAATGATCTCCTAATGGAATGGCCATGTCTTAGTCCTCATCTTCCTAGACCTGAGTTTACCCCTTGGGTCCTGAGGTACTATGTTTCTCTTAGGTAACTAGATACTTTTTCTTCCTTTCTTGTGTTACTTATATCATCCTCTTCTTTGCTCCTGGATCTCCTTCCCTCTTTATTCACCCTTAAGTGATTTCTTTAGGTTCATGAAATACTGATAATTTATAAATTTGTTTCTCCACCTTGGGTCAGTATGAACCCAAGTATCTGACTGTGCTCTCAAAAATTTCATTTGAATGACACATTGACATCTTAAGCTTAATGCATCTACAATTTAAATACCAACATTTCTCTCTAGCCTAACTTGTTTCTGTTTTCTTTGTCTAAGTAAAGAAAAACTCCATTATTCTAATTATTTATAACAAAATCTTGAATTTTTGCACAACTGAACTTTTTTATCCTTTTCTACCGCCAATATATGAGAAAGTTCCTTTTTGTCTACCTTAGGTATAGTATGTACGTGCATATATTTATGTATATGCACACACAAACATTTCTGAAATTTCTAACTACTTCCACTATTTACCATGTTCCTGTTAAACAGTGATACTTTCTCACCTGGATTATTGCAGTAGTCTTAACACTGTTGTCCCTGCTATGCTGACATACTAACATTCGTGTGCAACTCAGCAATCAAAATAATTCTTTTAAAACATGTTAGATCATATCATCTTCCACTGGGTTTCAGTAATATGACATAGCAACATCCCTCAGAACAAAAGGGTTTTCTTACCTTGTCTTATAATCTTTTTATGTCTATCTTTTGTGGTCTCTCAGATACTATGTCCCATAACTTTCCCCTATGCTTTCCAAAGTTTAGACACACTCGCTCTTCCTCATTCGTGCCAGGTGTAACTTCACTGCACACACAAGTGTCGAGTACATTTCCTTCTGCCTGAAATATCCCTTGTCTCATCATCTTGTAGCTTGCTCGGTCTTGCACTAAGACGCAAATACTCCTAAGTAGATAGGCCTTCTTTGGACACCAAAAAGTAAACTTTGCTTCCTCCAACTACTTCCATTTATTCATTATCTTGCTTTATTTTTTTCAATTCTTATTACCATATTTTATGTATAAATTTTTTGTCTGTCATTTAGAGTTTTGAATCATAGGAGATTATTGAACTTGGGTTCTGGTTGGTAACACAAAGCAAATTCTTATCATGTACTGTTCAAGTTATCAAGCTGACAAGATCAAGATCGTTTTCTCTCTTCATTTTCTGATTTTGATTTACAAAACAGTGCTCATTCATCTGTAGGTGAGCTGACTTGCACGTCACTTCTCCAATGTTTTGCAGCTTGCTTAAATAAAAAATAAAGCAAGAAAAAAGTAAGAAGGAAATAGAAAATCTTCATAATGAACTTTATTGGGGTGAGATAAGAATTAAGGAATATTCCTAGCTTTGGGCAGCGTTTCTCTTCCTCAGAAATTTGGCCCGGTTGGGGAGCCCTCCATAGAATGGCGCTGGAGTCTCCTGCGCTAGAAGGACTGGCTGCAGAAGCCATTGTGATTCATCAGAGCGGGTCGACACCATTCTTTCCAGGCATTCCATTTGATTTAAATTATTGCAATTAGCACTAAAAATCATTATTTATCTATTTCAGTATTTTAATAAGAATGTCACGGACTCCTTAAAATGCACACTTTGTATAACTCTCATGATCGATTTGCACCTTTGGCCTGAGAATTTGACACTGCGACTCCTGTGCCAAGGAGGGGGGTCCCTTTCTCTTGTGGCAATTGGGGAGGTGGCAACCTCAGCCCGAAACACAGATGGTGATGGAAAACAATGCAATTCAGCCTTCCTAATGTGACCTTGACTAGACTGCACAGGTCTCTGTGTGCCCCATAAATTACAGGTAATTACGCAGAAATGAGAAAGAGACTCATTCCCTTGAGTCATCAGTGAAGTGCAACTGATTTCACTTAAGGCTGAGCAGCAGTAAAGTATATTAATATCAGCTTAATTTGTGGTAATTGAGGTAGCAATAAAGAATTATCTATGGAATGTTTTATTCCCATGATTATCTGACTATTTAAACTATGGAAGTGGGTTTTTTGGTCATGGTATAAAATGTCCCGTTCTCTCCCATCAGGAATTTAGTGTAATTAGTGTCTGGCAGACAACACTGTGTTCAGCCATTTCCTCTGTCCCTTGGATGCATTTTTATTAGCTGAACTATCAAGTAACCTTATTTATTATTCTAGATAGAAGCATTTTGATCTCATTAACATGGATAATTTTCTCCAAACTTATGTAGTCATACTGCAGCCAAGGCTCCCTTTATGACAATTAAGATATACTGTTTTTTTCTTCTGGTGCCCTACTATATAATTGAGATACCATTCAAATCAGTAAATTTATTAGTGTATTAACACACTAATTGGATTACAAACACATCCTCTTATTTCTGAAATGTTTATGATTTAATTGACTTGTTTAAACTAATTTTCATCTCCCTGTGCAATTATAACTCGTTGTTAATTGAACTTATTTACACATGGAATACTGATACTGCATTCCCTTGTACCAAGGAAATACATCTAAAGGTCTCATCAGAAGGCTAAGTTTTTGGCTTGGTTCTTCAGGCACCTGAAACTGTTACCAGTGATAGTAAAGATCATGTAATATTCATTTGCTGAAATGTGTAAGAATTAGTTGCAGTAAAATTAGTATGACTCAATTAGTTTATAATTACTCATTTATTCATGCATACTATATGTGCAAGTGTTATTGCTCAAAGAACATATTCTTTCCCTCCCTCTTAAATTTAGTTAAGGTCCTGCAACTCCAGTGACCAGGTCTACTATCAGAGAAAATAGGACGCAATGGCATGTTTTGGAATGCTGGCATGTTTTATACTGCTATTTC
>RJWT010017752.1:0-19192 GCA_004365215.1 Cuniculus paca | reverse complement strand
TTTTTTTTTTTTTTTTTTTTTTTTTTTTTTTTTTTGCGGCACCAGGGATTGAACTCACGACCTTGCGCTTGCCAGGCAGGCGCTTAGGCCGCTGAGCTAGATCCCCAGCCCTGGTGTTTTTGAGACAGGGTCTCACTATGCCATTCAGGCTGGCCTTGAGCTCACTTTGTAGCCCAGGCTGGTCTTGAACTCACAACGATCCGCCTGTCTCAGCCTCCCGAATGCTGGGATTACAGGAGTGCGCCACCATGCCCGGCTTTTTCTAGGGATTTTTATAGGGTAAAGCCATGAGGTGAGACGGGTTCAAGTCAGAGAAAACCTGGGAACTAGCAAGGCAAATAGGCATGAGGTGGGACAGAACTATGGTCAACCAATAAGATTAATTGTTCAGGTAAAATTGACCAAATCAGGGATGAATAGGGAAGTGAGTCACTTAGCAAGGAGCATTCTTAAGGATCAGTGACTCTTCCTATAGGGGATTGGGATGGTCAAGGTGATCCATACCTATTTAGAATGTCAATCCCTGATGTTTCTACTTAGGGCGTGGTTGTATTTGTTTTGCCTTGTCTTGAGATCTGGCTTACAGCAGGAGGTGTCTGTCTCCTTCAAGGTCATAAGCCATCTGGTCCTCTGTGTCCACTTTCTCAAGGGCCTGGCCCTATCTGACTGCCTATAATATTTCCTGTAACATTCCCCCCTCTGAAGAAGTATCCTGAACTGCCGTGAGGGAAAAATGGGTAATGATCGATCTAGCTTCTTCAGGCTGAAAGGGGTCATAGTTGTTGATCGGCAGTCAGAGATATTCTACAGAGGGTCTATCTAAAGGCCCTCGATAGACACCAGACAGTTTCATCTTGGACAGGCGTACAGCTCTAAGTCTCCATCCAATGATCTCAGTGGAAGACCTCCAAATGATATAGGGGAATGAAACTCCCAATCTACTAGATGTTCTGCACGAGTTCATGTTCTCTAAAATCGAAGAATGAATTTTAGGAACAATAGAGGTTATGAGCAGGATATATTTATTGAGAGAAAGAAAACTTCTGTCCAAGAGAGAGACAGAAGGGGTCCCGAGTGGGTTGCCCTGTACTTAAAGTCTTTACAAAGGTAATTAAATTAAAATGAGGTCATAATGACAG
This sequence comes from Cuniculus paca, assembly GCA_004365215.1. Taxonomy (NCBI): domain Eukaryota; kingdom Metazoa; phylum Chordata; class Mammalia; order Rodentia; family Cuniculidae; genus Cuniculus; species Cuniculus paca. The sequence goes on along the minus strand of RJWT010017752.1, from coordinate 18,053 downwards.
ACCTTACTCTTATGTGACTAGTATCTTATGAAGGAGATTCAGACAGAGACACAAACACACCAAGGGGCAAACACATTGTTACAATTTGTGTCTGGATGTGCCCCCAAAGTCTCACGCAGTCATGGAGGTGCTTTTTGGAGGTGGGCTTCTAGAATTATAGATTGATTCATGGTCCAATACTGGGATTATGGGTGTGACTACCACATCTTTAGGGTGGGTGTGGCCTGCATACAATATAAGGGACAGAAAGAGTCTTCTCTCTGTGCTTCCTTTTAGCTCTTGCTGCTTTTGCTGTCTTCTGGCTGCCATGAACTATTGCTCTCTGTCATGAGCCACCCTGGCTTGGAGCCAGCCGAGTATGGACTGAAACCTCCACAAACTATGAGCTAAATAAACCTTTCCTTCCTTAATTTTGAGTGTCAGGTATTTCATCTCAGCAATGATAGAAAAGTAACCAACACACATGTGAAGACACAGCAAGAAGGCAACTATCTGCAGAGAGGCCTTATGAGAAATCAACCCCACAAACACTACCAAGTCTGTGGGCTTTCATTATAGCAGCTGCAGCAAACTAATATACCAGTTCAGTGGCTTCTGTAATCTGATATGATAATCAAAATTTTAGTCAGTGTTAATATAATTGCAGTCATACATCTTTCTACCACCGAGACTTCCCCCACAGCACTCACCTTCCCCTGCCTGGCCTGTTTCTTCAGAGGACAGGCCAGTAGCCACCTGCCCTCAGGACAGACAGCCATCCTCAGCTGGCTCCTGCTCTAGTGTCCTCTGTTCCTGGGTGTTAGCAGTACCATCTCTAGTCACTCCCAGGGGCTGGAAGAGATTTCCTAGGTTGTTCAGACTTAATGTTATGGGGTTTTTTGGTTTGGTTTGGTTTGGTTTTGAGATAGGATATCACTATGTTACCCAAACTTGTCTCAAGGCTCAAGTGATCCTCCTACCTCAGCCTTAGTGCTAGAAGTCCAGGAAAGCACCACTGTGCCCAGCCCGGTTCACTTTCATTTGAATGGGCTTCACAGATAGCATATAGGAGGTTTTATGTGCGTGACACATCTGATACCATTTAAGCTTTGTTACAGCCCTAGACATAGCCTGTCACCAGGAAGGACAGCAGCACCTGAAAGTGATGACAATGAGGCTCAAGGCTGTCCAATGGCTGGAGTCTGGGGTCAAAGGCCAGAACCAAGGGGCAGGATTGCTTAAGCTCAGCACTCCTGACATTTTCGACCATATAACTTTGTTGTAGAGGCTGTCTTGTGCATGAGAAGGTATTTATCCACATCCTTTCATTTTGCTTTGTTTTTTGTTTTGTTTTTTAGACAGGGTCTCACTACGCAGTGTAGGCTGGATTTTAACTCACTTATGTAGCCCAGGCTAATCTTAAACTCAAAGCAGTTCCCCTGCCTCAGCCTCCCAAGTGCTGGGATTACAGGCATGCACCACTACACCTGGCATTTATCCACATCCTTACCCTTTATCTGTCAGATGCCAATAGCAGTCACGTACCTCCAGCTGTGACAACCAGCAACATCTCCAAACTTTTCCAAGTGTTCCCTGGAGACTAAATCACTGCCCATCAGGAGCTACTGTCATAGAGGTAAAATTACTACAAAACATCAAGTTATGTGGATGAGTCAGCAAACGATTCCAGACCATGGAAGCCCACACTGAGGAGCAGGATCAGAGCCTATGAAGAAGTCCAGATTACAGCCAAAGGCACTGGGTGATGACACAGTGAGTACAGTTTGCTCATCACATTTGATGACATCCCTGCTCCTGTATCCAGAGCTCATTCTCAAAACAAAAAGTCTGAGCCAGACATGGTGGTGCATACCTGAAATCCTAGGACTACAAAGACTAAAGCAGGAGAGTCAAAGTGAATTCAAGGCCAACCTGGGTTACATAGCAAGTTCAAGCCAAGTTTAAACTACACGGTGAGACCTTGTCTCAAAAAACCAAAAACAAAAAGCCCTAAAGTTTGGTCTGAGAAGCTTACAATTAGTAGGAAAATTGAACAAGTTCTTAAGATCTGTTATGAAGAAAGGACAGTTGATTAAAATTAATAAATTGGAGCAAGGTTAGGCTGAACAATGACGATGATCTTGGGAGAATTAGTGTACCTGACAAAAAACCAAAACAAAAAATACCACATCATCACTGCATTACTCAGCTTCCTATTGTAGTGACAAAACACTTGAGATAAACAACTTTTAAACAGGAAACATTTATTTTGGCTCATTGTTTTAGAAGTTTCTGTCAGTGGTTGGATGGACTGTTGCTTTTGGGACTTTGGTAGAATGGAACATCATGGAGGGGGTACATGGCAGAGAAAATTTCACCCCATCACAGCCAGGAAACAAAGAGAGAAACAGGAAGGGGCTGAAGTCCCAAGGGCTCATTCCCCAGTGAGTTAGGCCCTTCCACTAGGCCTACTTCCTAATGGTTCCATCAACTCCCAATAGTTGGGGACCTCCAAAGGCTGGGGACCAAGCCTTTAGGAACATGCAAGATCCAAACTTAGTGAGCATGGTAGACACAACTGTAATCCCAGCTACCCAAGAGGCTGAGACAGGAGGATCACAAGTTTGAGGCCAGCCTGGGCAGCTTAGCAAGACTTTGTCTCAAAATGGAATTAAAAAGGACCTCAGCTATAGCTCAGTGATAGAGCACTTGCCTAACATGTAAGACCCTCTGCTCAATCCCTAAAACCACAGGGGGTGGGGAACAAAAAGAAAATCCAACTTACAGCACTATAAAAAAAGTTATTAGTGTTTGTGTAACTGATAATTATAATAAATGTTAAATATACTTAATGTTCACAGAATAGCAAGAAATGTTATGACATAATTGTATTATTTACCCTCTAAAGAATTTAGAAGTACAGTAAGTACATAAATGCACCTCAGCTTAGTGCCTAAAAGCCAGTTGTTATGATTACTATTTGGTCAAATCCAAATATTACCATCACACAATGAACTTCTGAGGTTTTATTAAAAAATGAAAGTATTATCTTATGAAAACATTTAGTAGTGATAGTTTAATTGTAAATATCAGCTATGAGTTGTGAAGCCAGGATTGCTATGAGTTCAAGGCCAGCCTGAGCTACATGGTAAACTCAAAAGCCAGCCTGAACAGCATAGCAAGAACTTTTCTCAAAACACAAAACAAAACGTCAGCTTAGGCCGCTGAGCTAAATCCCCAGCCCCAAAATGTCAGCTAGTTAACTTTAAGTACTTGACATTGCAGTCATTTCTCAGCATTCAACTGCCAGACTATTGCTGGGCTCATTGGTGCACTATCAGGCAGATGAATATGTGTATTTTGTTATTATGAAGGCCATATTCCAGGGTACTGCATAGTGACTGTGAAAGTTAATTTTAGCTGGGTGTGGTGGTGCACACCTGTAATCCCAGCACTCAACAAGCTAAGGCAGGAGGATTGCTATGAGTTCAAGGACAGCCTGAGCTACATAGTGAGTTCAAAAGTCAAACTGAACTGCACAGCAAGACTTCCTCAAAAAAATTTTTTTTAAAAAATAGAAAAAGAAAGTTAATTTTTTTATCTTTTTTATCCATTTTATTTCAAAGAGAAAAAAATAAAACAAAATTTCAAAACACAACAATCAGGAGACAACAATGGTACATATATTGCACATTGCCATCCACAAAACAGTCATCCAGAGTGCAAGACATCTGCATTCAATTGTCCGAACAGTACCAACACAAACCTTTCTCTTCAATGGACTCAGAGAAATCAGCAGTATAGTTATCTTAACTATATATTATATATATATGTATGTATATATACATATATACTCATACACATACATATACATATGCATATACTGTTTCTTTCAGCTTCTCACACTAGTGAGAGAATATGATATTTACATATGAAAATCTGATTTATTTCACTTATGAGTATGGTCTCAAGTTGTATCATTTACCTATGAAAGTCTCAAGTTTGTCCTTCTTTATGGATGAGTAGTAAGCCATTGTATTAAAAGTACCACATCTTTTTACCCATTCCTCAGTCAATGGGCATTTAGGTTGTTTCCAAGATCTAGCTATTACAAATTGTGCTGCTATAAACATGGGTGCACATATATCACTGTGGTACAATCTTTTTAATTCTTCCAGGAAGATACACAGAATGGGAATACTGGGGTCAAATGGGACCTCGAATCCTAGTTTTTTGAGGAAACACCACACTGATTTCCACAGTGAATGCACAGTCTACAACTCCCACCAACAGTGGAGAAGGGTTCTTTTTTCCCCACAGCTCCTCCAGCATTTGTCCACTTTCAGGGTTCTCTCTGATTTCACTAGTAGACAGCCTGTGGTGACAGATCTCTCTGAGCAAGCAAGCAGTAGCTTTTTGGCGGGCTAGTGGATAATTTTAGCAGGCCTGCCCCAAGACCAGACTCCTCTGCACTGACCAAGCAATTTCTGCTGGTCTGAGCACAGCTGGGATCTGATAGATGGAGCTAGCAGCAGTTCTGGGTTCTGAGCTCAGCTGGCCAATCTCCAAGATGTCGCCTGGCTAACTGCTTTCTCCTGCAGGAGGACTAAGTCCTCTGCACTCACCACCCACTGGTGCAGTTCCTCACATCTGCTGCTCCCCTCCACTACTGTGTTTCTTTGCAGAAGCCTCCAGGATTACCAGCCATCACCATCATCCTGGGTCTGCAGGTTTGAACCACTCATCTCATGCAGTAGCTGCTGGCTACCTCCTTCTTTATTGGAATTTTCCTCTTCACTCTCCCCATGGTCCTCAATTTGCACTTCAAATTCTTCCTGGGTCCAGTGGACCCACTTCCCTCCTTCTTTCTTCCTCATGATGCTATATTTCAGTGTCTGGATGGTGACTCTCATAGAGGTTATTGCCTCTGCTGCTTACTGCTTCACCATTTTGGTCTCCCCTTTTTTGTCTTTTTGAGACAGGGTCTCACTATGCAGTTCACTCTGGCTTTGAGCTCACTTTGTAGCTCAGGCTGGTCTCAAACTTGCAATGATCCTCCTGCATCAGTCTCCCATTATTTTTAACACTGTGCTTTAAGTACAAAGATAATTATTAGGAACTTCTAAAAGGCAAAATACATATGAAGATAGGTCAAAAGTTAACAGAAGTATAAAAGGGAATACATTAGCTAGGTAACTTTAGGAAAGCCTTTGTGCTCTTCTGAGTCAATAAATGTTTATGAAAACTTAAATAGTTTTAACTTTAGAAAGACCATTATTTTTTGTGTGTGTCCATAAGTGTTTATAAAAATTTAAGTAATGATATTAAACAGGATAAACAATATATTTCAATTGTTCTTGTATAACAAATACATGTTTGTACTTTAACTGATAGAAGCTCAATGAATATAGAACCTAAGACAAGTTTCACTCCATATTACATCTAGTGACTCTCTAGATACTGAAAATAATCTGAGAGGCATGCCTTGTCATATGACTGATGTTGTCACCCAGATGAATGTGAGTAGTCTATGCTGTTATGCAACAGTTCATCTAGCACAAGGTCAGGAAACAGTTCAAATGACACTAAAGGAAGCACTGATTACAGCTTTCCCCAGAGCCAAAGCTGAAGCCTCACAGTGCATTTTGGAAAAATACCTAGGTCAAAGCCATGCCATAGTTCAACTTTAAAATACTTATTAAATATGTATTTTTTCTGTATTTTCTAGAAAGATTCCTATATAGAATAAGCATACTTACCTGCTGCCATTTATCTTGTGCATCCAGCTAGTTCCTCATTTGCAGTGAGTGAGGCTCTGAAACATGTCCTAGTTCTTGCCAGTCCTTTCTAGGGGCTCATTCCCAGACCACGTCCTGGGCTTCCCCTCAGATCCAACTTGGACTATATCCAGCTGAGCAGCACAACTTTACCTCTCGTACCCTCCCTGCTAGACCCTGATCAGACAGACAATGGCTTTCTCGACAGACTCATTTTCCTGGAACACACCTAAGTTTTCCATTACTTCTGGATATGGCTATCGGCAGCCTAGTTTCTTTTATTAATATTATTATTAATAATATGACCTTCATTATTTCCATGCAAGCCCCTTTATCTTTCCTCCTACCCAAATCTGTCTGCATTACCATTAGGCCAGTCCTCTCTCAAGAGCAGCAGCACTATTCAATCTTACAGAATGCTTTTCTCCTAGCAAGGGTGATAAAAATATACTATATTTAAATTTTTAAAAATCATTACAAAATGTACAATAGATACTGTAATGATGAAAGGGAAAGAAAGTGCTCAAAAGGAATGAACAACTGGGGTAGAGAAAGGAGAAAAGGAAGAAAGGAAAAGATTATGTGTATGTGGGTATACATATATAACTGTGTGTGTATATGTGTGCAAGATAGATAACTAGACTACCAATCTCTATTAGTTCATCAAAAAGAAGTTTGTGCTGTCATTGTTTGATTGTTTGATCATTTTTTGTGCCTAGATCTTTTAACCTGAACAACTACTTCTAAGATAACAATATGCAATACATTAACTAATGTTAATTTTCTACTTTTTTTTTTGAAATTCTGTATCATTTCTATCCTTTTTTTTTTCTGTTTTGCTTTTTAAAATAAAAAAATGTAAAACACTGGAAAAAAATTCTTACAGTACAAGACATACTGGAATTATTCTCCCTCAAAACACTTCCTCTCACTTTAAATATGTCCCACTGTTCTCGGTTCTCAAGGCTTTCTTTTCTCTTTTTCTTTTTGGTTTGTTTGGTTTTTGTTTCGAGACAAGGTTTTTTTGTTTTGTTTTGTTTTGTTTTGTTCCCCTTGTCTTTTTGAGATAGAGTTCCCTTATGCAGTTCATGCTTACCTTGAACTCATTTTGCAGCCCAGGCTGGCCTTGAACTCATGCAATCCCCCTGTCTCAGCCTCCCAAGTGCTGTGATTACAGATGTGCACCACAACACCTGGCCTGAGACAGGGACTTGCCATGTAGTTCAAACTGGCTTTGAACTCACTCTGTAGCCTAGGCCTCAAATTTGCTGTGATTCAGTCTCCAGAGTGCGGTTCTTAGAGCTTTTTGAAGCAGTTCTGGGAGTCCTCTTTTGTGAATGTCTTTAGGAGGTATAATTTAAAAATAAATAGGGCCAGGGATCTAGCTCAGTGGCCTAAGTTCCTGCCTGGCAAGCACAAGGTTGTGAGTTCAATCCCCGGTACCACAAAAAAAAAATAATAGTAATAATAAATAAAATAAAAGTAAATAAATATGCTACTGCCTAGAGCCATCCAATGGAAAGCCAGGATCATAAAAACATTACAGTGTGGATCTATACATCTTATTCACCAGACACAGCACTATACAATTTCTGGCTCTTTCCCAAAGTCAAAATGACCATGAAAGGTAAACAATTTTAATCAATTCAGGATGTAGAGGTACCTACAAGGCAGCTAAACATATTCATGAAAAAGAACTTCTAGAACTGCTTCAGAAACTGGCAAGAGCTGGGTGTGGTGGTGCACACCTGTAATCCCAGCACTTATGAGGCTGAGGAAGCAGGATTGTTTTGAGTTCGAAGCCAGCCTGGGCTCCATAGTAAGTTCAAGGCCAACCTGAACTACATAAAAATAAAAAATAAAAAAAGTGGCAAGAATGATGGGATATGTGCATGAAGTAAAAGAAGGTATTTTGAGTGGGATTAATGGCAATTTGTCTTCCACTGTAATAATTTTTAAAAAGTTAATATTCTTAATTTTTGCTCACACTATATATACTAATCATGTATTCTCTAGTTCTCTCTCTCATTTATTTCCTAGAGAACAAGAATAAAATCCCGTTTCCCTGTATCTAAGATTTCTTCTACAGAGAAGGAGACTTGTTTTTCAGTTCAAGGGTCTACTGGTATAAAATAAGGGTGTTCCAAGAAGGGGACATTAACTTTTTTCATAAAACAGCCCAATGAGATTAAACATATTTTGTCACACTCTCTATGTTAACTGCATCAGCACAATGGTGAAGGTTCCTGGTTTTTTGCATGTGTCCCTGTGGAAACCTTACTGTATGTGTTTAGGAATGGGCTTTGGAAAGTTTAACTTCATCCAAATTGGAGCTTTACTTTGTCTTAGCTATGCTGTCATTTAATTTCACTGAGCCTCCGCTGTTCCATCCGGATATGGAATGAATGCAACATCTTACTTCCCTAGATGTCTGGTTATAAGGACTAACAAAACACAGTTTTCCATTTTTTCTGCCTTTATGTTCCCCTCCCTTTTGTTTTCCTCTCCAGAAATCCAGCGACCATAGATTTCCTGAGTCTCACAACAATGATGCACCTCACACCCACTTTCTCCTGCAGTGGATGAGCCTGGCCGTGACAAGACACAGACCAGCTCACTCCATCTGGGTTTCATTCCTCCCTTCTCACCTCCCTCCCTAGGCTGCCAAGAACTTATTACTTTGGCTGTGACCAAAACAGCACTTAGATGTTTTGCTTACTTGCATCACCAGGTGGTGCTCACTGCAGTTCCACCAGATTGTGAAATCCTACCGTAAGATCTTGCCTCATTAACCACATCCCAGTGCCCGGGTGTTTTCAGCAGAAGCCTTTCCCGGAGTGGATGGGTGGAGGACACTGATTTTTTTCTCCCATGTCTGGCAGAGTACACCAGTTCCTGTCTTGGTTTGCTGTCCTTTTCCTGATCCTTTGGTGGAGAGTAGGCTTTTTTTAAGGGTTTTGTTTGTTTGGTTTTGATCTGTTCTTGTTGATGTTTCCAGTTGGCCAGCTTCTGACTATTGAGGCAAAAAGGAAACCCAGGGCCATAGGTGGTGGTGCACACCTGGAATCCCAGCACTATGGGAGGCTAAAGGCAGAAGGATCACAACTTTGAGCCCAGTCTAGCTAATTTAGTGACTCAAGAGCCCCTTGTCTTGAATTAAAATATAAAATTATCTAGGGGCATAGCTCAGTGGATTGGCCCTACGTTTAATCCCCAGTACTGAAAAAAAAAATTTTTTTTAAAGGAAACCCAGGGAGCCCACTCAGGTTCCAGTCCTTGCATCCTGAAGTACTTAGCCACTTTGCTTCCTGCCCTCTACATTTCAGTTTTCTTATGCCCAAGAGTTTTAGTTGTACTAAGTGATAGCAACATGGAAAAGTATTGTCTGCTCTACTTTCTCTGGAGTGGGACACTCTCAGATTTGTATTTAGAAAGAGCTTGCTGTGGAGAATATGGTTTTGATGAGAAACAAGGATAGGTGGCAGAATATCAGTTAGGAAGTGACTGCATTTGTCCATGAGAAGAGATGAAGATTTGGACATGACTGATACCACTGGGGTACAGAAGAGTAGAATGGAGCGAAAGAAAGAAAGAAAGAAAGAAAGAAAGAAAGAAAGAAAGAAAGAAAGAAAGAAGAAGAGAGAGAGAGAGAAAAAGAAAGAAAGAAAATAAAGGTATAAAAGAGCAAGGAAAATAAATCTTAAACATTTTTATGGAGGGAGAAAATGGATAATCTGCTTCCTGCCTATGATAGAGGGTCATGGCAAATAGCCCTACAACAAAAGACAGGTTAACAAGAGAAAAGCACCCCTCATTTACTTTATTTGTTTTCGAACTGGGGATCAAACCCAGGGCCTCACACATGCTAAGCATGCACTCTACCACTGAGTTATACCCCTAGACACCAGTATGTATTTATTAATGTGCGTAAGTATGGGAGTCATACAAAATATAAAACTCAAAGACACAGTTCTATGGTTGAATTTCTCTTCTTCACAGAGAAGAGGGAAGTGGAGCCCTTTGGCAATTTTAGAAGGGTGGCAAATGACTTTTGGAACAAGTGCAAAGGGCCAGGGATTTAGCTCAGTTGGCTAAGCACCTGCCTGGCAAGTGTGAAGTTGCAAGTTCAGACCCTGGTGCCACAAAAAAAAAACAAATAAGGTAGAAACAAATGCACCATGAAAATAATAGCCTGGGACAGAGTTCCTCTGGGCTCTAGGTATTGTTTGGTCTTTAGTCTCCTCCTCCATAATATGCCTTTAGTTTTTCATCATAAAATTTTAGTAAAAAGATTGAAGACAGTCGTGTCCCTCTTTGGATCTGCTCTCTGTATACATAAAAGGACTTCAGGGAAACCTTGCCCTGAGATTTGGGAAGAGAATCAGAGACAGAAGGTAGGGGAAGGTCAGTGAGAACTTTGTTCTGAGACTTTCCAGCTCAGCATGTCAAAGAGTCACTCTTTGGGGTATTGTTTTCTCAGGTCAACATTCCTAACAAGTGTCTGTAACAGGTGATCGGCATGGTCAACAGTAGATTAATTGTCCAAAGTCTAGTGCTCTTCTCTGTCAGAAGTATATAAATTCATAATTTGCAATTTGCCAATAGGTACATAGGTTTCAGATGTACTTAATTGTCTCCCAAGCTTGGAAGTCTTTAATTTGTAAGGGAAAGGAAACTGTCCTTTTTAAAAATTAGAAGAGATGCCTGACTGGTGGTACACACCTGTAATCCCACACTCAGGACACTGAGGCTGGAGGAGTGTGAGTTTGAGGTCAACGTAGGCTGGGCTGGACTACATAGGGAGACCCTGTCTCGTAAAACAAGAAGGGAAGGGGCAGGGAAACAGAGAGAGACAAAGACAGAAAGAAGCTGATTTCACTGCTGGTTCAATCAAATAAGATTTCCACCTGTTGTATCTACATGGTTAAGCATATTTAGCAAGCACTGGAGGCAAACAGAATAGTATTTTGAAAAGTTCTGAAAATAAGGTTCTTAGCGTTTTAATGAGGCTAAGTCTTATGTAACTGTGGGTTTTTTTTGGGGGGGTGGATAGTGGTTTTTAAATGCTTGCTTTATCATACTACTAAATAGTGATGGAGATGAATACCATAAGATAACCTAAAAACAACAATAAGGCAAAATGTCAAAGAAACTTTAAGAGATGGGTTTTAGCTTTGTTGCCACTTTTTTCCCCCTATTTTCTTTAACTCATGAGTCATTAGAATGTGTTTGGCTATGACTAACAAAAATCATGATGTACTGTGGTTTTAAGTACAAGAACATTCTATCTTAATAAAAAGCCCCAAACTCACAATCCTTTTGTAAGTTTGGAAGTTCAACAACCTCATCCAGGAGCCAGGGACTTTCCACCCTTGACTCAGCATTTCTAGCAGCCTGATTTAGTTCCCCAACCTACTGCCTCAGGGTTACACAAAGGCTTCTAGATGAGCAAGCATCCCAGCTTCTCCCAGCCTGAGACAGGAAGGAGGAGAGGGGAAAAACACTTTCTCCTCTGTGCCTCTCTCTTAACTAAGGGAGGAAATTCTCTCTTGGAAGCCCTGGGCTATTTGTTTCTGGTTCCAGCCAGAATTACTCCACAGTGCCTGCAAGTAGAGTGAGCATCACTACTTGGTTAAAAAGACCATGATATCTACTCTGATCTTAGACCAAGGGTTCTCATCAGAGCCAGGAGTGTCTTGAAATGTGGAAGGATGCTGTCAGTTATCACAGGAAGGTGATACCAGCACCTACTGGGTTGGTCTAGCAATGCTAAGTGTCCTGAAATGCACAGACCACTTTAGCATTAACAAACATGTATACTGCCAGATACTATGACTCAAACTTGATCAAGGCACTATCAGCAAGAAGAGAAATGTAGGTCCCAGCAGTGTGCTATGGTCTCCCAGGAAAAGTTGGAGAGAGGGCAGCAATGCTTAGTCATCCTGGCAGGATGAATTCTTTTCAGAAAGCTGCTATTATTTGCACTGATCTGGTGACAAGGAAAAAAGATTATAGAAACCACGATAGGGATACTTTCAAAGGGTACCTTTATTTTTAATAATGAAATGATTTCCCAGTGACTGGATGCTATCATTTGGATCTAGAATCTCCCCCAAAGGCCTGTGTTGAAGGTCTGGCTCCCAGCTGGTACTATGGAGAGCTGATGAGATTTTTAGGAAGTAGGTTTTAGTGGAAGGAAGTTAGAGTAACGGTGACGGTGACGCACCATTGAACGGGACACTGGAACCCTACCCCTTCCTCTTTCTTTCATTTCTTGCCCATCATGAGGTGAGACGCTTGGCTCTGCCACGTGCTCCTCTCCATGATGTTCTGCATTGCCCCAGGTCCAAAAGCAAACGAAGTCAAGCAACTGGAGACTGAAACTATAAATGAAAACAAACCTTTCCTTCCTTAAGCCAATTTAGCCCAGATACTTGTCAGTGATGGAAGCTAACACATGAATAATGCCTCTATTTTTTAATTGACACATAGTAATTATAGATATTTATGAAATATGGGATGATAATTTGAAACATATATAAAATGTGTAATGATCACATCAGGATAATTAGCATTTTCATCTCTTTAAATATTTATCACTTCTTCGTGTTGAGAAACTCTGAACTCTCTTGTGGTTACTTATAAAATATATAATAAATTGTTCTAACCTATAGTTACCCAACTGTGATGTAAAATGCTAGGTAGGATCAGAATATACAGTAAATATTTAAATTTTTATAAAGACACATTGCCATTAATCTTCCTCAAAATATTACTCCCCACTTTCACAGCTTCAAACATCACTAAACCATCATTCTTGCCACTTTCTGAAGCAATTCTGGAAGTCCTCTTTCATGACTGGCTTCATGTTTGCTATCACGGCTGCCTCAATATCTTGAATCAATTCAAACTATATACCTTTCATTGCCATTTTTCACTTTGGGAAAAAAACAGAAACTGCACCATGCCAGTTCCGGTTAATAAAGTGGATGATGACACACTGTAGTGTTTTTATAAGTCTGCATTTCCATTGGATGGCAACTGGCAACAGTGTCACCATATTTTTATCATACTTTGTAAAGACATTCACAAAATAGAACTTCTAAAACTGCTTCAGAAACTGGAAAGAATGATAGGATAAGTGCATTGTATGTGAGAGGGAGTAATTTGAAGTGAATTGATAGCAATGTGTTTTTTTTAGTGTAAATTTGAACAGTCATCATCTATTTTGATTATACCTTGTATTCTTCCTAGCTATATCTTGGTACCTGTGATCTGAGCTCCTCTTGTTTCCTCTCCCACTCATCTTTTTATACTGTAGTGACCTCTATTCATTCTCTCCGTCCCTCCCTTTCCCCCCAACCAGTGTGCCAGTGTGTGTATGTGTGTGTGTGGACTGGACTGGACTGGGACTTGAACCCAGGGCTTTTGCACTAAACTACATTCCCAGCCTTTTTTATTATGGTTTTGGTTTGGTTTTGCTTTATTTTGGTTTTGCTTTGGTTTCTGAGACAGAGTCTTGCTGAGTCAGTTGTCCAGGCTGGCCGTGAGGTTTTGATTCTCCTGCCTCAGTCTCCCAGGTAGCTGGAGTTACAGGCGTGTGGCGTCATGCCTGGCTTACTGGTCTACTCTCTATTTCTATCTTTCTTTTTTTGTTGTTGTTTTTTTTTTGGCTGCACCAGGGATTGAACTCATGACCTCACACTTGCCAGGCAGGAGCTTAGGCCACTGAGCCAAATTCCTGGCCTCTCTATTTCTATTACATCAACTTTTGTAGCTTCCACATTGAGTGACAACATACAATATTTGTCTTTTTTTTTTCCCCCCTCGGCACCAGGGATCAAACTCACGACCTCGCACTTGCCAGGCAGGCGCTTAGGCCACTGAGCTAAATCCCCGGCCCTTGTCTTTTTGAGGCAGGGTCTCTCTATGCTGGTCAGACTGGCCTTGAGCTCACTTTGTAGCCCAGGCTGGTCTCGAACTCACAACCATCCTCCTGTCTAAGCCTCTCAAGTGCTGGGATTATAGGCATGCACCACCAGGCCTGGCTCCAATATTTGTCTTTTTGTGCCTGACAAAAATAATGTCCCTTAAGGTAACCGATAATGAGAGCCAGGATCTTTCACAACTAGGAAGAGTAGAAAGGACAGTCTAGATTAAAAAGATGGACTAACAAAGGTACCACCTTGTGAAATAGTATCATACGGTCATGGTCACAACAGCTCTGAGTTCATGAAAGCGTCCTAAATCTCTTATCAGTTTTTTCCACCACCAGTTCTGTATCATCTCCAGCATCCCTTGAGTGCCAATAGCAAAGGTGAGACTTTCCTTCACTTTTTATTTTTTCCTCTGTCCTACAATAGATTGTGTCCCCTCAAATTCATATGTGGAAATCCTAACTCCCAATGTGATGGTATTAAAAGCAGGGCCTTTGGGAGATAATGAAGTAATGAGGGTGTAGCATTCATGAATGAGATTTCTGCCCATATAAATAGGATCCCAGAGAGTCCTCTCATGCTCTTCCTGCCAAGTGAAGGTGTGAGAAGTCAGCACTATGCAATGGGAAGAGAACCCTCAACAGAACCAGACACTGCTGGAACCCGATCTCAGACTTCCAGGCTCCAGACCAGACAGAAATAAGTGTTTGTTGTTTATAAGCTACCCGGTCTATGGCACTTTGTTATGGCAGCCTGGGTCGACTAAGTGTCTCCTTACTTAATATTTTATTAAGTGATTCCTAAATTAAAGTAGTAAGAATTTAAATTATGGCTAAGAATAAGTAAATGAGTTATAGGCTAAGTACTAGGCTGATGAGGAAAAGTGGCCAATTTACTTAAATAAATCTAAATCATACACCCTATTTAATACAGTAATATGCAAATAATTTTCTTTATACTTTGATATCTTATTTGAAATGGCAGGTTGAAAATGGTTGGATAGTGACACTGAGACTGTGATACGACTAATTCAGCAGCTCGGTAAATACTTATTTAAAGTTTCCTAAAATTTTTGGAATAATTTTTCTAGTGGTTAGATTTGCACTACAAACCTTTCTGTATTTTCTGTAAGCTCCAGATTGTCCTACCATGGTATCAATGGTTCTAACTTTGATGCTTTATTTCAGTTGATGACCACCAGAGGGCGACCACCACATAGCTCCACTGCAAAGATGTGTTCTCTACAATTAGATAAGAGCATACACAGTGCTGCAGGAATATTCCATTTCCCAGCGGTCTTATATTGTACGTAAAGGTGTCCATATACTAGAGACTGAACTCAAAAGTACTGACCTTAGTCTTCAGACTTTTAATTTTTTTTTTTTGAGGTTATACTGCCCAGGCTGGCCTCAAACTCACAACTCTCCTTCCTCAGCTTCCAGAGTAGCTGGGTTTAAAGGGATGTGTCACCACACCTGGCTCCATGTAAAGATTCGTTTATTTTCTCTTTCTTTCTTTCTTTCTTTCTTTCTTTCTTTCTTTCTTTCTTTCTCTCTCTCTCTCTCTCTCTCTCTCTCTTTCTTTCTTTCTTTCTTTCTTTCTTTCTTTCTTTCTTTCTTTCTTTCTCTTTTTGGGTCTCGCTATGCAGTTCAGGCTGGCCTTGAAGTTACTTTGTAGTCCAGGCTGGCCTCGAAATCACAGCAATCCTTTTGCCTCAGCCTCCCAAGTGCTGGGATTACAGGTGTGGACCACCACACCTGGCCTCATGTAAAAGTTTTAAACTCCACTAGTAATCCTCGTCTGATTTAAGTATTTCATTGTGGTTTGGAGAATGGTTATATCTTAATTCTATCATTAGCTGGCACTCTGTTTTGTAGAAGTCTTCCCTCATCAACAAAGGATGAACCTTAGTTCTTTTGTTAAAAAGTTAAGGTAAATGCTATTCGCACTATAATAACTAATTTTTGAACAATATATTTGTATAACAGTTATTTTCGGTGATGAGAAAATAGTCACCCCACTTTCAAGTATAGAGGAGTCACACATTTTAATTTGCTGAATATTTGCAATTGATTATAGTCATTTTCCTTTTGGTGATAAAATTGTCCCAAATCTGGGCCTGTGGGAAGTCCCTCAAACTGGATCCTATGACTAAGATTTACTTTAGGGTGACTAAATATTCTAGTGGACAATGGCCAGATTATATATTGCATAAAAGTAGAAATCTAATCCATAACCTGTAACAACCAGTCTAGAAAACTAAACATCTCAACAATAACCAACCCAGGGAGTCAACATGTCATAAAATCAGATTCACAGGTAGTCAGACTGCTAGCTCTAGTAATAATCCAGGCAGTTAGTAATGTCTATAACAATCAGTTCAAAGTAGCCAGGACTTGATGAAACACTGATAGCTTCTCTCATGTTGTTCTCATTTCCAACTTAGGGCCAGAGAAAGGCAAATATGCTTCTCTAACCCAGCACAGAGGACACCCTGCTTCCTTTGTCACCTGACTCTAGGTTCCAGCGCCACCAGCCTCCAGCCAAAGCATAGCTGTTCTACTGTGAAGCCTTCTCCCTCATCTGCCTACTTTTGGGTCTCTATCTGCACAAATGACAACTGCCCTCTCTTGCTATAGTAAGCTCTCAACAAATAAACTCTGCTTTTCTCATTTAGTTACAGTGGCCTATTTCCACACTTTTAAAAGTATAATTAAAGTATAATTTACATGCAATAAAATTCATTTATTATAGTGGGAGTTCAAGGAATGTGTATACTTGGGTAACCACCACATAGAAGTACAATTTACTTGGTAACCATAAAGAGAGCATTTTCATTACCACCCCCCATTTTTCTTTTCCTTTTTTTTCCCAATTGATTTCTCGTCCTAGCCAGCTACTGACCTGAAATCTATCACTATGCATTAGTTTTGTCTTTTCTCCTAAATCCTGTTGACATGGCCTTATTAGCCCAAGCACTTCCTCTGCAATTGGGAACAACAAAATATCAGACTTACCTTCCCCAGAGCTGGAATCAACTAATTCTCCAAGGAGTTCTGGGTCTTCTTATTGGAAAATGGAATCCAGAATCCAAGATTTGGGTGCTAGGGGTGCTCGTTTTTACTTCAGGGTGACCAACCATCCTAGTGGGACTGGGAGCTTTCATCCTGGTGCCCTCGGTTCCAAGCCATTAGGGACAATCAGTCATCTTTACTTATAAGGGTACATGAACTAGGAAATGTGTTCTTAAAATGTGTCAAAATTGATAATATAAATTTAAACTTAATATTACCAGCCTTTTTTCTCAGCTTCTTGGGTTTTGTATTTGTATCTCATTTTCTCTTCACTGAGAGTCTCTATACATAACAGCATCAAAATACCTTTAAGGCCCTACAACGTACACAGTTCAAAAGCCACAACAGTGGTGTTAGGGCTACTGTTCAGGTGCCCCCACAGCCTCATGCAGTCACAGGTGAGGCTTTTCCAGAGGTGGCTGAATCTGCAGTGTGTGACTGACTCACAGTGCAATGCTAAGATTTAGGGTGCTAGGAGTAAAGGTGGGTGATTACTAAATCAATCCACTGATTGGTTTGGCACCTACTCTAATCCTGGCAGCCTGGATACAACAGAAGGGACAGAAAAAGTCTTGTCTCTTGTTTGATTTGCTACCTTCTGCCTGCCATGCACTGTTTCTCCTCTGCAATGCCTGTCTGCCATGCACTCTGCCTTAGAGTCAGCTGATTATGGGCTGAAACCTCTACAAACTGTGAGCTAAATAAACCTTTCTCCCTCTAATTTTGGGCATCAGGTATTTTGTCTTAGCAATAAAAGAAAAGTAACTGGGCTGGGGATTTAGCTCAGCAGCAAAGTGCCTGCCTGGCAAGCACAAGGTCATTCTCTAGTACAAAAAAAAAAAAAAAAAAGAGAGAGAGTGAGAGAGAAAAGTAACAGGCAAATAGTATTACTATAATTATACATCACTGAGGAAAACTGAAGATGATAGTACTTTGTGCTTCTTTCTCACTCCTAGAATATATCCTTTCACTAATACATTACCAAAGTGCCATATTCAAAAGCTCCAAAGAATAATGCCTTACTCTGTGTATCTAAATTGTTATCAATATGACTTAAAAGTTTTCCAGTTTCAACTAGTAGCTTAATTTCATCTTCTTTTTTTTTTTCCTGGCACCAGGGATTGAACTCATGACCTCACATTTGCCTGGCAGGTGCTTAGGCCACTGAGCTAAATCCCAGGCCCTTGCCTTTTTTTTTTTTTTTTTTTGCAGCACTGGGGATTGAACTCACGACCTTGTGCTTGCCGGGCAGGCGCTTAGACCGCTAAGCTAGATCCCCAGCCCTG
>RJWT010017751.1:0-19199 GCA_004365215.1 Cuniculus paca | reverse complement strand
ACATCGTAGCTATTTTCATGTCTATCTAGAGTATCTTTCAGTATTCTTTGCAGGGTTGGTTTGGTGGTCATGAAGTTCTTCAGCTGCTCTTTGTCATGGAAGTATCTTATTCCTCCATCAATTTTGAAGGATAGTTTTGCAGGGTACATGAGTCTGGGTTGGAAGTTGTTTTCCTTTAGGACTTGAAATACTTCACTCCGTGCTCTTCTTGACTTCATTGTTTGTGTTGAGAAGTCTGCTGTGATTCTGATGGGCTTTCCTTTATAGGTGATTTGCTTTTTTTCTCTCACAGCTTTTAATAGTCTGTTCTTATGTTGAATTTCTGGAATGCTGATAATTATATGTCTGGGTGTTGATTTATTTTGGTTATGGGTAGTTGGAGTTCTATATGCTTCACTTATCTGTATGTCAGTTTCCTTTCCCATGTTTGGGAAATTTTGAGCTATGACTTCTTTAAACAGTGATTTTATATCATTTGTGTTTTCTCCTTCTTTTTCCTTTACACCTATTAGTGTGATATTGTTTTTCTTTGTGTCATCTTGCAACTGTTGAATTGCTATTTCCTGATTCCTTGTTATTTTTAAAAGATGTTTCCTTTCTTCCTCACTAGCTGCCATCATGTCTTCAAGGTCTGAAATTGTATTTTCAGATTCATTGAGGCAGGTTTCCCAGCTTTCGGTGGCCTTCTTGATTTCCTGGATATCTCTTTGAATCTCTTTCATGCATTCTAATTCTTTCTTGTATTCTTCATTCAAGGTTTCCATCCTTTTGCAGTGTTCCTCTATTTTTCCAACTATATCTTCTTTAGATGTGCTCAGCATCTCTTTCATTACATTCTTCATCTCTTGTTTTACCTGGGAAATCATTTCTAACCTCAGTTCCTTTAAAGTCTCATAGAGTTGTTTCTTTACTTCAGTTGCTATCATTTCCGAAGTTTCAGGTGTGTGGCTCATATTTTCTTCTGTGTCTGTGTCTGTTTGGCTTGTTTGGGAAGGACTGGAGGTACAAGATTGCATTTTGCTCTTTTGTTCTGTTTTTTTTCTGTATTTTACTGTGGGAGGTGAATTCAACGTGCACAGTTGAGGTGCCAAGGCTAGGTGATACTCACAGTGCACACGTTCAGCTTCAACCAAGTTTACCACTGTGGCCGTTCTGTTGCTGGGCACTGTCTGGTTGGAGCCCAGGCAGGATGCCAGGGAAGCTCTGAACTTCCCGGGCCAATGAGGGAGGGGCGCAGACTCCTACCTGTCTGTTGGAAAGGTCCCAAGCTCCACAGCCAGGTGGAATTCGCTGTGTGCACCCCCAACCCAAGTGAGGCCCAGAGAAGCAGCTGCCAGGCCGCTCCGGGTGAATGGGTGAGGCCTAGGCAGGACCCCAGAGATGCCCTGAATGGCCCGGGCCAATGGGGAACAGACAGAAACCCTGACTGGGCTCCTGTCAAAGTCCCAAGCTGAATGGCTAGGTGGAATTTGCTGGCCGTGCCCCCAACACAAGCTGGGCACAGAGCTGCTGCCGCTGGGCCGCTCCGGGTGAATAGGCAGGGTGCTGGCAGGCAGGACCCCAGGGACACCCTGGATGTCCGTGGCCGACAGGGGATGGACACAAATTCTTTCTGGTCTCTTGGTGAAGTGCTAAGCTGCAAGGCCAGGCAGAACTTGCTGGTCATACACTCAACTGAAGCCCAGCTCAGAGCAGCTCCACTGGGCCTCCCTGGGCGAACGGGCAGGGTGCACGGAGGACCCCAGGGATGCCCCGAATGTCCATGGCCGATGGGGGCTGGGCGCAGATTTCTATGGGTCTGGCGCCCAGTCCCAAGGTGCACAGTTATGTGGGGTTCGCTGCACTTGCCCCGGACCGAAGCCGGGTCTGGAGCAGCCGTCACCATGCTGTTCCCAGTGAATCTAATTTTTTCTTTTCTTGGTAACAGCAATGAAACTCAGGACCTCATGCTTGCCAGGCAGGTGCTGTGCCACTGAGCTATATCCCTGGCCTGGTATAGGTATTTTTAAAAGCAAAGAAATTGTTACCAAATTCAGAAATAGCAAGAGGAAGTTTAATTCTTCCTTAGGCTCGGATGAAGTCTTATTCTGAAGTTATGCTGTTTACATATCATAGAACTCACCATATTTTGTTATTTATTGATGTATTTGTCTTCACTGCCACACACACTATATATATATATTTATATGCATGTATGTATATCATAAGCACTACAGAATTTTAAAGACTTCTAACTGACTCCTACCTAAGGAGAATATGTAGAATCTGGTAGTATAGGATTATGAATTATTTATTTATTTATCTTTGTATTTGTTTTTTAAACAGAACATTTTTCTCAGGTGATTCTGAAATATGTCCAGGACTGAAAACTTGTGTGTTATTTTGAGTTTCTATATAGCTACCTGTATGGAAATTATACAAATTCTTATTCATTGAATTAGAAGACAGTGTATAAAAGGGATTTTATTAAACCTCCAGACAGACACCTCTATATTGATACATTTGTTTTATGTGCTTGAGGAAATTCAGAGACCTTTATTTTGATCAGAACGGTAGCAACAGCATAATCCTGTGGGGGGAGTGAAGAATGTCTTCCTGGCACATAGCACTACAGTTTATGGATTATTTTTTAATTTTTTTCCTTTTCTGTTTTAAAGGTTACTGTAATCATTCTCCATTGCCAATAGTAAATCAACATCCTAAGGAAGTTTTAAGTATATTAAGTCTTAATAAATTAACAAGTGTTTGAAATTGAGGGTGCTTTTTTCCTTGATTGTTCTTGGTTAAATGATATATCCTTATTAGATCTGGAGTCTTTATGGTTTGAGACATCAGACATGGAGGAGGAAGAATAAATCATACCACTAAAGGGCCAGCTGCTCTGTGGGTTCCTTATGAGATTTTGTTTTAAGAAAAAAGTGACCACAGAGCATATGGCATTGAATTTGATTCACCTGGAACTGGTTAGAAATAAAGTGTCACTATCCCAGCATTCTCTTAAATTTGTCAGCTTTTTCATTATTTTATAGAAAGAATACTAGCTTCTTAGCCTGAGATGAGCTTGTCCCCGAATCTGGTTCTAAAGTTTTTTCTGTTTTTGGTTGTTGAGCACATTATGCTGTATGATATCACTATTGGCTGTAGGTTAAAAGTTACTGTTAACTTAGATGTCAGAATTCAAACCACCAAGTGTACATGATTTTGTTCAGCCAGATTTTAGAACAAAATCTAATTGAAGTTCTTGGCTAAAAATACTTTCCACATTTATCAAAGTGACATATAAACTGAAGAAATACAATACATCTAAGTACTAGGTGTTACTGAAATTGGGATTTCAGAGGGTAGTAGAGCCAAGTGCAGTCCTACTTCAAATAGTTTAATTTAGTCATATTCATCAAAAAAATGAACATTCATCTGTATAAAACAATTGGTTCTCTTTTCATATAACCTCTGTAGATTTAGTTCTATGTTTTAAAGTGGCTTAGTCAGTCGAGTGCAGAGCTGGGTTTTTAGGGCATGAAAAATTCTGCAGATGACTTTCCCTAGTCTTGGTTTTCAAGTCAGTTGTATATAGAGGGCTTCGTTAGTTGGCTTTGTTACATGTTGCTTGGCTACCTCTCTCCTCAGGCTTCAGTTACTAAGATGAAGTGAATGAAAGGCAGCTGAGATCAGAAACTTCATTCCTTGCTAACTTCCTTCCTTGAGTAAGTTTGCTCAAAGCTAAAAGCAGGTAACTTGGTCACTTCTGTTGCTTTCTATCTTGAGAGGAGGTTTTTGAGAAACTAGGCCAGAGGAGAAAACTGTTGTTAGAGTTTGAGTTGAATGAATCCTTTGATATTTTCTTCAGACCACACATCTTAGCATAAAGCAAGGACCAGTGGGTGATTTGTCCAAAATAGCTTTCTCAACTACCATTTCAGTACTTAGTACATCCAAGTTAATTTGTGCCTTCTAAACTCTGTAAAACACAAGTATCAAAGGAATAAGAATCTTAACTTTGTACCAAGTATAGGTTTAGCCTATTTCTAATAAGATAACTTTCAAACCTGTGACTATATGAAAGTATATATGTAATTATTATGTCTTTCTTAGACTTCTAGACAGTTTGTCATTAAGGCCTTTTTTTGTCTCCAGAGTTGAGCTGTTTTGTCATTTCAGTAAGCACTTGAAACTTTTCTCTTAAAAGCCATACTACAGATTGTTCTTAATTGATTTATGGTTAATGTCAGTGTGAATTATAGGTATGTGCTGTGCATTTAGACTTTTTGGCATTCAGTTTTCTGAGCATAAACAAGCATTAATATGTCCAAAGTCAATTTATCAGACTCTGTGACCTCTGAGAAGGTAGAATTATGGAGTGTACAGATAGCCGTATATTTTAATGGCTTTCTGTTTCAGCCCTTTTGCCAGAATTTTGATTAAAGCAGCATTACTTTCATTTTTCCTTCCTTTTTTTTTTTTAATTAAAAAGCGAGAGATAGGCCATGCTCAGGCCACCACCTCCAGTATGACAGCCAGACCCTAGCCTTTTCCCTGAGTCAGTGCCATTCACAGACTACAGGGGAAGAGAACAAGAAGTCACCAAGAAGCAAACCCTCCCTACAAACCAGTGCTATGCACAGGCTGCCGGTGCTGGTGGGATAGCCAGACCCCAACCCCTTCCTACACGTGGGCTGGGAAACAAGAGCCACCCGCCACCCACCCTGTTTGCAACTGACTGACATGGAGAAACCCAGGCTGAGATGATAGCTATTGAGGTAAAATGCAATTTGATATTTGTGGTGTTTGGTGTTTCACTGACTTTGCAGGTCTAGAGCCAGTGGTCTGATCACTATTTAGAGGATAACAGTATGCAGTGTGGTATCTATAGGGGATCTCCTGAAGGTGGTAGCCATTGTTAATTCACTATTATCTTGTTTTGAAGTCCTGTATCATGTTCATTGTTTTGTTGGGTTGAGTTTTATTCTTTGTTTTGTTTTGTTTGATTTTGTTTTATTTGATGGCATGGGTAGCTGTTTCAAAGATAGCAAGATATATTATGGTAGCCATTTTGGATTTACTATTATCTTATTTTGAAGTTCTTTATTGCATTCATTGTTTCGTTTTTATTGGTTCTATTCTGTTCTGTTTTGTTTGATTTTTTTACTATGTCTGAAGGTATTTACGGCTATTTTGAAGACAACAAGAGGCATTAGGGTAACATTGTTGATTTCCTGTTGTTTTCAAGTCCTGTATCACTTACATTGGTTTGTTTTGATTGGCTTTATTCTGTTTTATTTTGCTTGATTTTATTCTCTTTAAAATAAAACAAAAAATTGAAAAACAAAAAGTGGAAGACAAGTGGACATAATGTATTTGAAAGAAAAGAAGATGCATAAGATGGTGATTATTCTAGAATAATCTGTGTTGACTGTATGTTGATACCATCTGTACTTGATTGGTCATTTGTTTCTTCTGTTGTATTAAGGTATTATTTATCAAATGCTTATGTATCAAGTAGTAGTGTAGGTGCTTATATTAATTAATTCATTTATTCCTCATAGTGCCAGAAAGTAACTATTATCTCCTTTTTAGAGATGGGGAAACTGAAGACACAGCTAATACGTGGTAGAGCTAGCTTCACAGTCTGCCTTTGAAACTTTGTCTTACTCATTGATAGTGTAGTAGTCACTCAGGCAGGGAAAAAAGGAAATTGGCATTTATTATTTATTTATTTATTTATTTTTGAAATTGACATTTAGATAGCAGAATTGGAACTTTATCCAGTAAAGATAAATTGGGACTTTATCCAGTAATGATAAATTGGAATTTTATCTGGCAGTTTTACAGTTTAGGATTGGTTGTGAAAATGGAAAATATTTGTCTTACAAACTGACTGGATCGATCTAAGTTTAACAGGAAAGAGAGATTACATTGAAGTTTATGGCTGTTTTTTGACATTTAGAATCAGAGGGCACCTTTCTCAAGAGAAGGATACCTTCCAGCTCTCAGGAGAGCGCGCACTCTCCACAGTTGTTTACGGACAAACTTTTTATGATAAGCATTGATTGATTGCTGTTGGTAATCTAATAAATGTAGTGTATCAGTTATCTATTGCTGCATAGCAGACAGTCTCCAAACTTAAAAGCCATAATCATCATTTCACCAAAAAGTTTTTGGGGTAGCTTGGGCCAGAGGGCCCACTTTCAAGATAGCTCACTCACATGGCCAGAAAGTTGATGCTGGCTTTCAGCTGGGACCTGAGCCAGGGCTGAGGGCCAGTATTCTTGATTTATCTACATCAGGGCCTCTCCAGAGCAGCTTGGGCTTCTTCACTGTATAGGGGATTGAATTTCAAGGAGCATCACCTGTTGGAGTAGTGTTTGCTGTCTAATTCTTTATTGAGTGAATTAAAGAATCTCTGTTGGTTTTCTTGCTCATGTTGGCTCACTTAGCAAATTGCCCCTGTAAAGTGCATGTTTCTTCTCAGGGTGTGGTAACCCCTGGCTCTGAGAACTGCTATTTAGAGGATTCTTTTATCTTCATTTGAAGGCCAGTTTCTTCATTCAGCCACATATCTCTTTCTAGTAAATTACCCCGTTTCTACTAGCCTGTAAAAATCATCTGTGAACCACTCAATAAACAGAAGAAACCCTTTTTGAAGTTTGGAGAACTCTCTTGAGACCTCTTTGTCTTTCCTTCCTTTAGCTTCAGCTGCAATGAAAATTAACATAATAACCTCTTCCTGGATATGGAAATAGTGTAATAATGAGTTCACCTCCTGCTATTCTTGAGTTGTGCATTAGTTTCCCTAAAATGAAAATATGTATTTCTTTCTTGACAAATAGGCAGAATGGTACATAAAGTCTTTTCTTTTCTTTTCTTTTCTTTTCTTTTCTTTTCTTTTCTTTTCTTTTCTGTTCTTTTCTTTCTTTTCTTTCTAAATCTGGGAATGGGGGTGCATTATCTGTGATCTCTGTACTCTGGGAAGCTGAGGCAGCAGGATCAAAAGTTTGAGCCCAGTCTGAGCAACTTGGTGAGTTAATGAGACCCTCTCTCAAAATAAAAGGGCTGAAGATGTAGCTCAGTGTGAAGGCCCCAGGGTTCAGTCCTCAGTAACACACACACACACACACACACACACACACACACACACACACTAAAAGAGAAAATACCTCCTATGAGCTGGGCACTGGCCTGGAATAAAACAGAGATCCCTGCACCCCTTAGTTTATATAGTGTAGTGAGAACAGAGACCATACACATAATAACTGAAATGACACAGTTGTAAATTATTTAAACAAAGGAATAAAATATGGTAGGGTGAATGGCTTTGTAAGTGTCAGGGTCATTGTTGGAGTTGTAGTTTTAAATAGTGATCTTTTAGCAGATGTGTGAGCCAGGGTTTAAAGGATGTGAAAGGGTTAGCCAGATGGATCTACCCGGGGAAGAGCATTCCCAGCAGAGGGAGCAGCCATTGCAGAGGACTTAGGTTGGAAGTGTGCCTTGCAATTTCAAGGTAGAGTAAGGAGATCTGTGAAACTGGGCTCAACTGAGCAAGGGGGAAAGTAATAGGAGATAATGTCAGAGGCAAAGTAAGGGAAAGGGTCAAATGAAGTAAAACCTTGATTGTCTTAAGGATTTAGGCTTTTATCATGTTAGAAATGGGCAGCCATCTGAAGGACTTGAGCTGTGGAATGGATATAAAATCTGATCTATATTAAAAGAGCCACTCTGCTTGCTGTATTGTGAACAACTTGAAGTAGGCAGGCAGGAAGGCAGCAGTAGCACTAACTGTTCTGTGTTCTCTTTGGGCTTTATAAATTACCACGGACTTGAATCTGTCATCTCATTTAAATCTCAGGAAACATTTTATTTGCGAGGAATTGGAGGTTTAGAGAAGTTAACCAACTTTCCCAAGGCTGCTCAAACGGAGTTTCAGAGTCACATCTTGAACACAAATTTTCTGTCTCCAAATTTTGTGCTCTTTATACTTTTCCATGGTAGAACCTGAAGCTTTCCATGCTCCTTTCAGCTTAAAGTAATTCAGTTTTTCATGTGTGGTTCTCAGAGCAACAGAAGCATATGGTTTCTTTTGAGGATGAGGAGCAGTATGATTCTTACCTACTGAGAGGGCTTAAATGTAAAATTGATCTCCTTGTAGCAGAAGAATGCAGGTTTGCAGGAGCAGAGTAGACTTGGAGATGTGCCATTTTATGTTCAACCACTTGGTATGAAGATTGGATATCTGAAATCATATCTTAAGGATTAAGTGGTTTCGTGAATAATCTAAAACAGTTGTTGGCTCTTAGATTTCATAAATGAAAAAAATAAAGTAACAATTGTTATAATACTTTTTCCAGACTTTTGGGGAAATTGAAATCATTTGTGTTTTATTAATCCATGCTTTTCAGGCTCATTGGCCCATAACATGAGCAAGGATTTTGGTGTAATGATTATTTTGTGGCTTGAAACTATTATGATTCTTGTGAAGAGTAGCATGTTTCTGATCCTAGAGACAGAGATCACAGAGACTTCTATTTTCTTAATATTTGTTAATTGATCTAAAAATACTGAATAGAACCTGATTTAAACTGATTACAAAAAGTTTGGTTGGATTACTTTATTAATATTATAAACTAGAAACAGTCATGGATACATAATCATGATACCAACTTGTACTGTGACTGAGTCATCTCTTTGTGTGCTTGGAAATTTAATTTTTCCAGAGTTAACAAAAAGGAACATTTGAATGATGCAAAAACACTCAGGCCAAGAATCTAAAAGTTCATATTAACAATAATTTTCTCATATTCTTTTGTATATTTGACCATTACAAAAACTATCACATTCCTATCATAATGTTTGTGGGATTACAGTTATACTTAGTTAATCTTAAATTCTGGCAGTGAAGTTCTCACAAGACTTTCAAGTATTAATAAAAACAATAGAAGTGTAACTTTGCAGTTATTTCCATGATTAAACTTAGTTTTTGTAGGTCACTCCACAGAGGCTAAGTATCTATAGTTCTTTTTTTTTTTAACTGAAATGTACAGTCATCTTGTCTATATTTAAGCTTAAGATAATTTTTTTTCTTTTTCCTTTTTTAAAAAGTAAATTTCAAGACTTAAAATCTACAGGGAATGAAGGTCAAACAACAATAATAGCCAAAAGCAAACAAGTGAAAAGCCTTGTGAGATTCTTAACAAAATTTTTTAATATCCATATCACCCTTTCAAAATAGATTCTATATATTTCAAAATATATTCTATATATTTCAAAATATATGCGGATGATAAAATTGAGACTCAGACTATTTGAACCCTATGTTTTGCCCTGTCTCTCATTCCCTTGTTCATAATAACCTGAACTCTTTGGCTAAAAAAGGGTCAAAGTTATAAAAGTAGCTGTGGTTAAGGGTATGTTGTTATTACAGTGTCAAAATTATTACCAATGTGTACCAATTATTACCAATGTGTACCATGGGGAAGATAGTGGCCATTTGTAAGACAACATCACAACTGATTTTCAAGTATAGTGAAATGATTACAGCATAAGCTGGTTATAGATGCGATAGACTGCACTAATAGTTAAATTTAAGGCATTTGCGTGAACCACCCATAAATTGCAAGTTGAAATGCCAGAGTTTACAGTGGTTTTAAAAACATTGGAAGAACAATGTTTAGTGGAGGGCTCTTTAAAGTGTTAGTAATTCTGAACTAATTTATTCACTGCTTCTTGCATGTTTTCTTAAATACTAAGTTGATTTTTCCTAAGTTTGCTTAAACATTCCACTGGACCTCTAACTCATTTGCAGCAAGGCTTATAGTTTTGTGTGACTGCTCAAGTGAACATTTAGCCTGAAATACACAACTATAATAAAAATATAACCTTAGTGTAGCAATTTTATACAGCGGCTGTCATTTGGTAGTATACCTTTGAAGAGTTTGCAGCCTGCCAAAGTGCCACAGCATACCATGTGAGAATCACTGGGCAGCAGTGTTTCTAGGGGTAAAGAATTTAGGAGACTGGAAATGATAATAAGAGATCAGAAAAGTCCAACACTGCTTCCCCCAAATTTGGAGGAAAACCACTATATCCCAAAGAACTTGTTTGTTTGAACCATGGGGCACTTAACCTACCCTCCTTTTTTTTTTTGTCAGCCTTTCTTTTCCACTTCATCCCTCTAAACAGTCTTTTATGTTTCTCTAGGGTGATCCCTTTGCATTGAATTTCAAGATTTTGACTAGTGTAAATTATGTGGGTGATATAATACAATAAAACACACAAAAATCTTATTGGTGACCTAAGTTTCTAAGCACACAATTAATGTTAAATTACTATTCTATTTGGTATGTATATAAAATATTAAATCTATCTTCTCATTAAATTACTATTATATTTGGTATGTATGTAAAAATATATTAAATCTATCTTCTTGTTGCTGCTGTTGTTACTGAGGGTTGAACCCTGGGCTTTTGTACTGAGCTACTTCCTCAGTCCTTTTTAATTTTTTTTTTAATACAATGTCTTGCTAAGTCACTAAGTTGTCGAGGCTGAGCTCAAATTTGCAATCCTCCTACCTCAGTGTCCAAGAATTATAGGCATATTCATATATATATATACATATATACACACATGTATATGTACATATTTGTTATTTTTCACAAATATCTTTGCCTATCAAGAGGATGTATATTGGTGAATGAAGGTGTTAGGGAGAGCGAGGAGAAATAAACTGAAAATTTTATATATAAATAAAAATAGAAGTATTCTTGAAGTAAATTTTTGTTAGCTTTAGTTTAATAGCTTTGACTTCTGGAATTGTGAAATGCTAATAATGAATTTGACTATCAAAAGACAATAATCTGGGAAGGGATATAGCTCAGCAGCACAGTGGCTGTCTGACAAGTGCAAGGTTTTGAGTTTGATTCCCAGTACCAAAAAAAAAAAAAAAAAAGAATAATCTTTCCTTTATTTGAAATATTCCCTCATTGCAAACATCAGTTTGCAGCATGCAGCAGAACTTACCAGTTTTTAGCTGAGTTTTAAATTTGTTTAAACACACTGTTGTATGTGTATGTTTCTACTTTATATACATATGGGTCAGTTAGCTGTTACTGTAACAAACACCTGAGATAAATCAATTTAAAAGAGGAAGTTGCAGTCTCTGATCACTTGGCCCTGTTGCTTTGGACCTGTGGCAGCACAGTGCATCATCATAGGAGCATGGGGCAGAGGAGTGCACCTCACAGTGGCTGGGAAGAGAGAGGAATAGGGAGGTCTGCATCCCCAATATCTCCTTCAAAGGCCACTTCTAGTGACCTCACTTCCTTTCATGAGTCCAGACCTCCTAAAGACTGGGACCCAGCCTTCAATACATGGGCCTGTGAGGGACATTTGGGATTCAA
Source organism: Cuniculus paca (assembly GCA_004365215.1). Taxonomy (NCBI): domain Eukaryota; kingdom Metazoa; phylum Chordata; class Mammalia; order Rodentia; family Cuniculidae; genus Cuniculus; species Cuniculus paca. Next base: position 7,809 of record RJWT010017751.1, on the reverse strand, counting down.
ACTATAATAACTAACAGAACACCATTATAAGACTTTTAAACATATTGAACATTGCTTTTATTTAAACAGTTTATAAATAAGGAGGGTTTTTTTTTTATTTTAAAGAGGATCAAACCAAGGAAAATAAAACAGAATAAAACCAATCAAAACAAACCAGTGTAAGTGATATAGGACTTGAAAACATTATGAAGTCAACAGTAGTTACTCTAATGCCTCTTGTCTTCAAAATAGCTGCAGATACCTTCAGACATAATAAAAATCAAACAGAACAGAACAGAATAGAACCAATAAAAACAAAATAATGAATGCAATAAAGGACTTCAAAACAAGATAATAGTAAATCCAAAATGGCTACCATAATATATCTTGCTATCTTTGAAATAGTGGCTCATGCTATCGGATACAACAAAATCAAACAAAACAAAAGAGAATAAAACCCAACCCAACAAAACAATGTACATGATACAGGATTTCAAAACAAGATAATAGGGAATCAACAATGGCCCCCACCCTCAGAAGGAGATCCTCCCTAGAAGCCACACTGTGTACTGCTATCCCCTGAACAGATGATCAGATCACTGGCCCTAAACCTGCAAGGTCAGTGAAACACCAAAACACCACAAGCATCAAACTGTATTTCACCTCAGTAGCTATCATCACAGCCCATATTTCTCCAGATCAGCCAGTGGCTTACAGAGTAGGGAATTGGTACTTCTTGTTTGCCAGCCTGTGGGCTGGAAGGGGATGGGGTTTGGCTGTCCCCCTGCCAGTGGCGCCCGCACATGGTGCTAGTTTGTGGAGGGGGTGGCTTGCATCTTGGTGAGGCCTTGTTCTCTCCCCCTGCAGTCTGCAAATGGCACTGGTTTTTGGGGAAAGGCTTGGGTCTAGCTGTCCCCACGCTGGTGATGGCTTGCACATGGTGCTGCTTCGCAGAGGGGCTTGCCTCTTGGCAAGGTCTTGTTCTCTCACCCCACAGTCCGTGAATGGCATTGACTCAGGGGGCAAGGCTTGGGTCTGGCTGTCCCCTCTCCAGCAGCAGCCTGTGCATGGTGCTGGTTCGCAGGGGGTGCTTTGTAAGGAGGTTTTATACTTACAAAAATTTTCAAAATTGTTTTTAATATGTACAAGATGCAAGGCCTAGGGTATTTATGTATTGGTACACTGTTTTGACTTGCTTCTATGCCATTTGGTCTGTATACAGATCTATGAAGAAAATCTGGTTTGTTTTAGAGTACATTTAGCATACATATGTGTGACATTTTTCATTTCAATTTAATTTCTTTCTTTCTTTCTTTTCTTTTCTTTTTCTTCCTCTTCTCTTCTCTCTTTTCTCTTTTTCTCTGTGTTTTTTCTTTTCTCTTTTTTCTTCAGCATGCTGGAACAGGATCCCAGGAGAATGAACCCTAATGTAAACCCTGCAAATCAAAGGAGGCATCTTTTAGGATTTTCTGCTAAAGAAGAACAACGCACATCAGATGATATTATCCAGAAAAATAGCTACAGGTGAGATGGCATGTTGATCTCATTGAGTTATTCAAACTGAAACAGAATTCTATCTAATATAACTTTACATCTAAAATATTCATATACAGCTTTGACTAGGCGAACAGATGAATTGCTGAGGCCCTTAGTAAATTTTGTTTTTAAGATCAACTCTAATAATCAGTTTACTTTGAAACCTTTCACAGTTTAAAATTCTTGAGGTAGGACCATAAAATCTTAATCTGTGTGCACTAATATACACTTATACTGAAACACCAAAACTGAACCACATGCAATATCTTCATTCATTTTGGCTAGTTTATTGTGTTTGTATATTTAATTTATCTAATATTTGTTGCTGTTTGATCTGTGTGTGGATATGCTATATTAGAATGAAGAATGAACCTATTTGTAGTCATTAGGTAAATTTATACTTATGTGGTGTTTGCTAAATTTCTCCCTTGTAGTAATTTAATACTGACTTGATGAATTTCCATATTGCCTATCAATAGAAGAAGACTTACGAAAATAGAATTCCTGTATTCTGTTAACTTGAAGAAGGTTAGAGTGGACATATGCAGAACTGTGTACTTTCTGATAAACACTTCCTCGTGTTTTTGGAATTTTTATGAGTCAAATGAACCTGGGACCTTGACTAATAAGGCAAAGTGGAGTGACAGATGGCAAGCATTGCACAGTGTTATGTTTGAAAATTATTAAAGATTTTTCACTTTTAATGTTGTGAGGTTTTACAAGCTGAAGGTCCTAGAGGAATCATTCTTGATTGTTACTTTGCTACATCTACACTATTGAGTGAGAATATGACCATAGCTCCAGACTCATCTCCATTTAGCCTACGTGAGAAAAAAATTTTCTGTGATGACATCGGGTATAAATCAGGACTGTTTTGGACGAACAGAAAGGATGGTCACCTTCTGTAAAAGCCATCAATCATAACCTGTCTTTATTCCAGAAATTCTCATCAACTCTAGCTCCCTAGCTCCTTTACTTTATACTTTAATGATTATTTGTTAAAATTTTTCCTTTTGATATACAGTGATTTGCAAGCAGCCTAGAGCTCTGGGTTAGTGTGGGTCTAATTGTCTCCAGATTACATGTTGGCTTTGATGCTCCCTTTCCTTTCTCTTTTAACTCCACCCAGTCTCTGTCCTGGCATTTCTCTTGTTGAGTTTTTGTTTTCTTTTTCCCAAAAATATTTTTGACTATTAGAACAAATCCAATCAGCACAGATGTGCAGAATCAGTACTAGAGTTTATCATATGGAAAGAAAATTATAGATAAGTTATTTTCAAAGCAATTTTAGATTTTCTCATGGACCACAAAGTTTGTGTTTTTGTAAGTATACAGCATGACTTTTAAAATAATGTATGTGTGACAGATCTTTGTTCTTGATTTTTGTTTTAGTGTGTTATAGCAGCTTTTTCCTGTAGGCATTCAGAAGGATATACATTTCCCAAACACAAGACAGTATGACTTCATTCTCTGTGTATCAGTACATCTGTTTTCACTCTAAATTACCTGTCTCCACTTAACCCAGTGATAGAAAAGAGCACATCAAGAATGTTCCTGGTGTGAGGAAAGCTGAGAAGATATCCTCAGCTGTTTCTTCTTTTTCTCTGTGTGTGGCACACACAACATTCTCTGACTTTTATCTTCAAGTTAGTTTTTAACTCTGCCAAAATTACTTTTATCAAAGCACCAGTGATTTCAGTGTTGCCAAACTCCATGGAAACTTCTGTCTTTATCTGTCTTGACCTTCCCTAGCACTCAGCTGTCTGGATCTGTCCCACCGGCCGTTTTGGTCTTCCTTCTTTTTTATTGTTTTGCTGCTTCATAGTCTTTTTTTTTTTTTTTTTTTTTTTTGCAGGCTCCTCCTCTAGCCAAATCTCAAGGTTTGGAACTGTAAACTTTTTGTTTTCTTTTTTGATTCACCTATAATTTAGCACAGAATCCTTGTCTGTGTATCCTTTTTTTTTTTAAGAGAAAAAAGAACAGAAAAATCAAGAAGCAAACAAAACAACAAAAGCAAAATAACAACAACAACAATAAAGAACAACAATAGCTATATGCATCTTCAAAACAAGATGATAAGAATTTAACAGTGGTTGCTATATTGTATATTGTTATCTTCAAAATAGTTGCTCAGGTCACCAGATACAGGAATAAAGCAAAACAGTAAAATGGAACAAAACATTGGATTTCAAAAACAAGACAGAAGGAAATCCCTCGCAGTTTCTATAATGCGTATTGTTAGTCTCCCAATAGATGCTCAGATTATCAGCTTTAGGCCTGCAAAGTCAATCAAACAATACAAGCATTAACATTTTTTTTACTTCAGTTGCTATCATCTCAGCCTGACTTCCTCCGAATCAACCCATGGATGGGTAGGGGTTGCTTTTTTTGTCTCCCAGCTCATGCACAGGCTGGATCACTGGAAGGTGTGGTTTGGCTTCTTGATTCTCTTCCTGCTCCCCATGCAGCTCTTTCAGTATATCCTGATGACACTCAAATTTATTTTCCAGTCTTGACTTCTCTTCTGAATTCCTAGACTCCTATATCCAATAATCTCCTTGACCTGTCTAACATTTCAAACCTAACATGAACATAGTAGAACTCAGAACTCAGTTCCTTCCTTCCTTCCTTTTTTTTTCCTTTACCTCTAAGCAGTCTTCCCCATTTCTTTTATTCATGCTGGAAGCCCTGATTCCTCTTTTGACAAATGCAGTTAATAATCTTTCCCAAAATTGCTTTAAATCTGTTCACTTATCTCCATTTCCATTGCCATGAACCTAGTTCATGCTATCATCAGTTCTTGCCTGAATTGCTGTAGTTCTCTCCTAACTTGTGTCCAGGCTTTTCCTTTTGCCACCTCAAATCCATTTAAAATTTTTTTTAAATTAATTAATTTTTTTTTGGTCCTGGGAATTGATCAAATTCATTTTATATCCAAGATATAAATTCAAATATTCCACTTCTGTACTTAAGATATTTTTGTGAGTTCTTGTTGCATTTAGCAAATCTTTATCATGATTGACTTTTTCTGTCTCTCATGCTTCCTCTAGTGCCTTCTCCCTCCCATTTGCTCATAATTCTTCAGCCAGTGATCTTCTTTTATGTTCCTTGAGCTACCTTTTCCCCACATGCTTCTACCTAGAATTCTCTTCTTCCAGTTTCTATGGGGCTGGCTTCTTCTTATCATTTAGGCCTTGATTTAAATATCTCTACTTCTGAGACCATTTTATCTAAAGTAGATACTGAGGGTAGAGACTTTTTTTTTCCCTGTTGAATTTCCAGGACTTGGAACAGAACCTGGCACACAGTTGATATTCAGTTGAATGAAAAAATAAACGTATGAATTTTTTTTTTATGGTGCTGGGGATTGAACCCAGGGCCTTATGCATGCTAGACCAGTACTGTACCACTGAGCCACATCCCCAGCCCAAAAGTGTGAATCTTGCCATGTTCAATTTTTATGGTTTTTTTTTTCTCTTTTGGTATTTTAGCATACCCACTTTTATAAATCCAGAGCATCCTATATAAAGAATTTCAGGACAAATCTATGATTTCTTAATGACAAAATTAAAATAGCAGAGTGAAGAGAACAAGTAAAAATAATGTCCCCAGCTCAGATACTAATTTTCAACTCAAATTTCACTACCCTACATCATACCCTAGATATGAATTTATGCAGTATAGATCAGAGTGATGATTAAAAAATAATTTTTAAGCTGATAGAGTAATTACTGTCACCCTTGTGTATCACTAGTGATTCAGATCTATGATTCTGAAATTTTTATTTAACTTTTTTACACTTTCACTTTAATCCTGCCAAGTATTTTATGGATTACTCTGCCCCCACCTCAGATATACTTGTTTTAGGGAGGCTGTTAAGTTTTGTTATCACAGAACTATGAATGACCACAAGACTTTAGGCCTGGTCACATAATACTGTCTTTCTATCAACCTCTTGATCTTTCTTTCAAATTCTTCCATTACTGTGTCACTTTAAGCTCACTGAAGGCATGAACCTTATGTTATCATTGTATCCCTTATTTTTGATGCAATTAATTGTTCAATAAATAGTAAACCTGACTTACTTTGCCATCTCTATAGAAATTTTCAAAATGATATTTGTCCTACATGGTTTATACATTCTCCTTTTCTGTTATATTTACTTCTACCTTGTGTATTCTGTTTACTATATATATATTTCAATGAAAAGTTAATGCTACTGTTGATTTTCTTTAAGCAAACTTCTTAGGAATTTGAGAGACAAGGAAACAAATAATGTGCATATATGTTTCAGATATGATCATTCTGTTTCAAATGACAAAGCCCTCATGGTACTAACTGAAGAACCACTACTTTATATTCCTCCACCTCCTTGTCAACCCCTGATTAACACAACCGAGTCACTCAGGTAAGTGTTGTAGATTTTGGCAGAAATACCTGAAGGGGCTTCCATAGTTAGCCTTGGAACCTTGAACAGTATTTAGATTTACCGAATGACTGAGAGAATCTCTGAATTACTTATTAGATAACCATAAGTGTATTAGTTGTCCAGTTTCACTACCAACCTCATAGAGATGGTGATGGGTCTGTTTGATGTGATGGTGTTATACTTGAATATGCCTTCTTGAAACCTACAAAATAATGTTAAAATTCAGTGTAAGGGCTATGCTTGTGGATGGTAACATCTGTAGCTAGAAGTATTTTTTCTTCAATTAGAAAGATAATGATTTGAGGATGTGCAATACATAACATTTTCCTGTGATTGCAAACTTTGTTATCAACTTTTGAGTTTTTCCTGTGATTTTGGAACAGGTTCCCACACCTCAAAAACTGCCTCAGTTTTATGTATCCATGTGTGTTAAGTAGTAATCAACTATAATCAAATAAGCATAGGCTCACACCTTATAAGCTTCTGTGGAAAGTAAGCAAAGAGAAGTTATATTGCATGAGCCTTTAATTTACACTGTTAAAAATATGAATTATTTTTTCCTTTGGCACTTGGGTTGATTGTTTTTCTTCTCCTGAAAGAGCAGAATTTTCAAAGGCCTTAACATATGCATTTGCTGGTAGGAGTCCTGTGATGACCTGTTAGGATTTCTCTAGTGTCTCAGATGCTTACATATATTGTACATGGCTGAAGAGTAGATATAGGAAATACTCAGGGCTGGGTATCTAGCTCAGTGACCAAAGTGCCTGCCTGGCAAGCGCGAGGTCATGAGTTCAATCCCCGGTGCTGAAAAAAAAGTTTGAGATATAGGAAATACTTCTGTGGAAAACCTTTTGCAACCAGTATTTTTATTGAGCAGATATTTAACTATGATTTTCTTTGAATTTTGAACTCATAATTGAAGAGGATACCACATAAAAATGCATGTCTTATTAAAAACAAGATTAATCGTCTTAGCTTTTTCAAGTCGAAAAGCAGTATTGAGTCAATCAAGCCCTTGGAAAACTCTTTGGAACCTACAGAATGATTAAATTCATTTCCAACCAAAGGATGACACATCTATTTCTGTGAAATATGTTTTGTTAATTAAGTTTGTTTTATAGGTTAAATCATGAACTTCGAGGTTGGGTTCACAGACACGAAGTAGAAAGGACCAAGTCAAGAAGAATGACAAACAATCAACACAAGACCCGTATACTTCAGGTTTGCTTCTGCTTGTCTTCAGTCAGTGGCTGGCACAGTTGGAAGGCTTCCCCCAGCAGTTACTCTCTTACTTGGAAGATTTTGGAGGTTTAAGATTTACCAAATTCCTGCTTTCTCTTGTGGCTTCTGATGTAGCTGTCATTGACACTGAAGCCCTCCTCTTAGGTTTTATGGCACTTTATTTAGCTTTTATAGCACTAGTGATTCCTGCTCATCCATGTTCTATTTCCTGCCTTCTCCTTCAAATTTGCTTCAAGCCAGGGGTTCCTATGCAAAGATCTGTCAAAATTTTCGACATATACCTGGTATAATAATGTATCTAATAAATAGCATGTGTATTTCAGCTCTTCTTAGAGCTTCTCAAGAAGAGCATGTTGAAGCATGAGCAGCTTGGAAGTGAGGATGTATCTATGGAGGGCATTTCTGAGTTTGGACATGACCCACTCATAAAGCATCATTTATAGTCATTCCATCATTCATCAAATATTCATTACTACTTCTGAAGCATTTACACTAGCAACTGGCACACTGCGAGCTCCCAGAAAAATTGCCCATGGTGATGATAATGAACCAGGGACTGTTTTAGGCCTGAGAATATGTAGTGAGTAGATAAAGTCCCTACTTTCATGGAGTTTACAGTATAG
>RJWT010017750.1:0-19216 GCA_004365215.1 Cuniculus paca | reverse complement strand
TCTCTCTTCTCCTTCCTATTTATGAAAGTTTTATTTACATTTTTTCCTTCTATTCTTTTTTTTCTTGTCCCTTCCCCACTTGTGCCCCTTCTCATGAAAACATTTTTTTCCCATTTCCCAATATCTGTTGTACATTTTAGTGCTTATTTACACTTGAAGTTTCTCACACCAGAGAAACAATATGGTATCTAAATATGTGTGTCCAATTTATTTTACTTAGTATGGTCTCAAAGTATATCCATTTAGCTAGAAATGTCTCAAGCTTATCCTTTTTTATGACAGGGTAGCACTCCATTTTTTTTTTTTGCAGCACCGGGGATTGAACTCACGACCTTGTGCTTGCTGGGCAGGCGCTTAGACCGCTGAGCTAGATCCCCAGCCCTGGTGTTTTTGAGACAGGGTCTCACTATGCCATTCAGGCTGGCCTTGAGCTCACTTTGTAGCCCAGGCTGGTCTCGAACTCACAACGATCCTCCTGTCTCAGCCTCCTGAGTGCTGGGATTACAGGCGTGAGCCACCATGCCTGACTGCACTCCATTATTTAAAAACCACATTTTCTTTATCCATTCATCAGTTGATGAGGTATGGACTGCTTCCAGGATTTAGCTATTACAAACCGTGCCTCTCTAAACATGAGTGTGCATGTATTGCTGTGGTATGATGCTTTTAATTCTTTCAGGAAGATATCAAGAAGCTGGGTCAAATGGAACCTCTCACTTTAGTTTTTTGAGGAACTCCACCCTGATTTGCACAGTGGTTGCACCAGTCTACAGTCCTGCCAACAATGGGAAGAGGTCCTTTTTCCTCACATACTCGCCAGCATTTGTTACTGGTTGTTTTCTTGGAAATGGCCATTCTTTCTGGGATGAGAGCGTCTCAATGTTGTTTTAATTTGCATCTCTTTTTTATTTTTTATTTTTTTGCATCTCTTGAATGAACAATGATGTTGAACATTTTTTCATACATTTATTTGCTGTTCCTACTTCTTCATCTAAGAAATGTCTATTCACTCCCAATACTCATTTTTGGATTGGGTCTTTGTATCAGTTCAGGTTTACTAGAGAAACAGATATAACACAAGATATACAACTGTGTAAGAAATTACAAGATTGGCTTACAATGGTCAACCACAAAGTTGAAGGAGGGAGCGTGCAGAGGGTGTCTGTGTGCTAGAGGTTAAAGGGTCCAACCCAAGAGCTGGAGCTTGCTGCAATGTCCTGTGCAAGTCCGTTATCAGGAGGCCGATGGGTCTATGATGGAACACTGAAGAGTCTACAATGGAAGGCTGAAGAATATAAGATGAAGGCGGAAGAATCTAAGATGAAGGCCGAAGAGTCCAAGAGGAAGGCTGAAGACTCCCAGGCAGAGCCGAACAGTCTGTACCAGAAGCCAGGAGATGACTTCCAAGCTGAAGACAAAGACCAGAGCTACTTGGCCAAAGCAGTAATCAGTCCCTCCTCATTTGCCTTTTATTGTATGCTGTCTGCTCCCCTGGGTGGGTGTAGCACTCACACCATCTGCCTGCCCTCCTCTTGCACAGGCTGAGGATGTTACAAACTAGGGACCCTGGTCCCCTGCTGAATCAGTTAAAGTTCTGACCTTCTCAAGTTGACACAAGGAACACTATCCTAGAAGGGTAACTGCTTGTTCTCTATGCCTCAGAATGCAGAGCTGCTGAGTTACTTAGTTAAGCTTCTAGACTTTTCAAGTTGACACAATGTATAAACCATAACAATCTTTAAATTTGGGGGGGGCTAGTTTTTTTAAATTTTTTTTTTAGTTCTTTATTCCAGATAGTAATCCTTTGTGTGAGAAACAGCTGGTAATTTGTTACATTCTGTTTGCCAGAAAGAGGAATTTTGCATCTATGTTCCTTAGGAAGATTTGTCTGTAATTCTCTTTTTCTGTTAGAATCTTTCTACAGTTTTGGTATCAGGGTAATGTTTGCCTCCAGGAATGAATTTGGGAGTATTGCTTCCCTTTCAACTTCATTAAAGAGTTTGAGAAGTAGTAGTGTTAGGTCTTCTCTAAATTTTATTTATTTATTTATTTATTTATTTATTTATTTATTTATTTATAAAATAATAACACATGACAAGATTTTACACCAAGCTTCTCTTGTAGAATTCAGCAGTGAATCCATCAGAGCCTGGACATTTTTTCGTTGTTGTTGCTGGTAAGTTTGTAATTACATCTTCAATTTCATTGACTAATATTGGTTTACTTAGAATTTTTATATTTTCTTGACTCAGCTTTGACATTTCATATGTATCTAGAAATCTGTCCATTTTTTTCTGTGTTTTCCATCTTATTTGAGTACGGATTCTTGAAGTAGGTATTGATTTTTCTGAATTGCTGCAGGATCTGTTGTGATTTCACCCTTTTCATTTCTTCATTGTATGGATTGAGTCTTTCCTTTTTTTGATGATGTTGGCTAGGGTTTGTCAATTTTATTTAATCTTTCAAAGAACCAACTCTTCATTGATTCTTTGTATTATTTTCCTAATCTCCATTGCATTAATATCTGCTCTCAGCTTTATAATTTTCTCCCTCATATGAGCTTTGAGACTGACTTGCTCTTCTTTTTCTAGGAGCTTGACATTCAATATTAGGTTGTTTATTTAGGCTTTCTCTGTTTTTATGATATGGGTATCCACCATTATGTGTTTCCCTCATAGGACTGCTTTCATTGTGTCCCTTAAGTTCTGGTATGTTGTACTGGCATTGTTTACTTGTAGAAACTGTCTAATTTTTTCTTTAATTTCATCCATGACCCATTAGTTGTCCAGGAAGGTGTTATCTATTGCCATCTCCTTCTTCTGCATTGAGGTCTCTCTTTTCCCTCTCCCGTGTGCTTCAGTTCTCACTTTAGATCCTTGCTGGGTTTTCAAGACCCACTTCCCTCCTCCTTCTCTTCCTCTTGTTACTATGTTCCAGTGACTGGACACCAAATCTTAGAGAAGGTGTTTCTCTGTTGCTCACTGCTCCACCATCTTCAGAGAACCTGGAATTTTGGTTGGGATTACATTAAATCTGTGTATCAATTTTGGAAGTTGTTATGGTTGATACACTGTGTCAACTTGAGCAGTTTAGAAGTTTAACTGAGAGACTCAGCAGGGAGTCAGGGTTCTTACTTTGTAAATATCCTCATCCTATGCAAAGAAGGGCAAGGTTTTGTTTGTGCTACAGCCACCCTGGTGGGGGTGGCCTTTGTACAATATAAAGGAGTAGAAGAGGCTTGTTTCTCCTTTTTGCTCTGGCTGCTGCCTTGAAGTGTTGCCCCAGTGCCTTGCTACCCTGCCTTGGAGCCAGCTGATTATGGACTGAAATCTCCAGAAACTGTGAGCTAAATAAACCTTTCCTTCCTTCATTTTGGGTGTTGGGTGTTTTGTCCCAGCAATGAGAGAAAAGTAACTAAGACAGAAGTATGGCTATTTTGACTATATTGGTTCTGTTTATGCAGGAATAGATGATATTTTTCCATTTTATGATGCCCTCTTCAATTTCATATTTCAGAGTACTGTAGTTTTTGTTGTAGAGATCTTGCACTTCTTCAGTAAGGTTAATTGGTAAGTATTCAGTTTGTTTGGTGCTATTTTTTCCTAACTTCTTTCTCATTGGGTTCATTATTAGTGTACAGGAGTGCTATAATTTTTGTGTGTTGATTTTGAATCTTGCTACATTGCATTTGAATTTATTGCAGACCCTTTTATGTGAGCTGACACTCTAGTACTCAGTGCATGTTGTTGCTAAATATTACTGGTGCTTTGTATATGACAGACACTGAGCAATATGGGTGTGTTTATTTAATCTTCATAGTAAGATTATGAGGCAGGTTCCATTATTATGTCAACAGGTCAAATAAATTGGTAGGTTTAAGCCAGGCGTGGTGGCTCACGCCTGTAATCCCAGCACTTGGGAAGCTGAGACAGGAGGATCATTGTGAGTTCGAGACCAGCCTGGGCTACAAAATGAGCTCAAGGTCAGTCTGAACAGCATAGTGAGACCCTGTCTCAAAAATACAAGGGCCGGGGATCTAGCTCAGCAGCCTAAGCGCCTGCCTGGCAAGTGCAAGGTCGTGAGTTCAATCCCCGGTGCTGCAAAAAAAAAAAAAAAAAAAAAAAAAAGTTGGTAGGTTTATAGTTTCAAGCACTGGTTTCTGCCATTTCAGAATTATCTAAATAACTTCTTTAGGGTGCTGCTTCCAATGCCTTCACTTAGACCCACCAACATAGAACTTCCTTGAGTAAGGCAGGATAGGGCATTAGAAGTAGTTAGGTAAGGGAATCATTGTCATAGAGATGGGCCAATTTGGGCAGAGTGAGGTATCCTTTTATCCAGAACCTTCACACTGCAAATGCTGGTCATGTGTCTACCCACCCAAACATCTACAATTTAAACTTTCTTACTTTAAAACTCTGAGCTTAAGGTGGGCCCTCCACCCCCAGCACCACGTGGATTCAGTTCAGCTGGATGGTACAAGTTGACCACCCGTTGTCAATTCACCACAAATAATAATAGTATTGATTTTTTTAATTTTAAAAGGGGAATTCATCAAAGACAGAGGATCTCTATTGCCGAGAGGAGAGGGCGGAGGGGAGGGTTAGGTTGGAGAAACTAAACAATAAAGCCCCAGGATGAGGCCAGTGCTGAGGCTGTAGATGCAACAGTTCTCCTTCCTTCTGGATGGAGCCTTTTGGAAATACAGAACAATGTTGTCCTCTCTGATAAACAAGACCAGAGTAACTGTCTCCGGAGGCAGTCTCTCTTTTGATTTTGAGGGATGTGATGAAGCCAACGGATCAAGAGACCACTGTCTGGAAAGATGGTTTGTTCCTCAGAGTTCACGAGAAGAACGGGGCAACAAGGAAGCACGGGCAGGAAGCAGAGAGCATGAGAGAAACCCCAGCCAAAGACTTTACTATGGTTTCCATGGGAAAGGCAGGGCAGAGTAAGCATGCTTGAGATGGGCTGGTTTGAATAATTTTATTGAACTCTGGGACATAAAGGCTATCTCTAGTGTTGCTACCTGGCCTTGGAGTAATTAGGGTAGGGGGATACTGGCTTACAGTAAAGACTCAATGGAAGGTGTGTGTGTGTGTGTGTGTGTGTGTGTGTGTGTGTGTGTGTTGTGTGTGTGTAGGTTAAGTATGGCTGTAGATTATTGGTTTACATGTGAAATGCATGCTTAAAAGAAAGTTATTGCCAGGCCTGGTGGCACACGCCTGTAATCCCAGCACTTGGGAGGCTGAGACAGTTGGATTGTTGTGAGTTCAAGACCAGCGTGGGCTACAAAGTGAGCTCAATGCCAGTCTAAATAGCATAGTAAGACCCTGTCTCAAAAAGACAAGGGCCGGGGCTTTAGCTCAGTGGTGTAAGCGCCTGCCTGGCAAGCGCGAGGTCGTGAATTTGATCCCTGGTGCCAAAAAGAAAGAGAAAAAAAGAAAAAAGAAATTATTTATTGTCTCTGGAGGTTGAAAATTGTCTACTGTTTCTTGGAACAGACTATCTCCTATGGTCCTAAGGATTTGGATGTCAAAAGATCAGAATAAAAATGTGTGTTTAGTAACCAAGATTTTGCCCACTGCATCCCAATAATGCTATTCTATAGCTTTGTCTGTTGTGTTTTCTATAAATTGATAATAAAATACACAGGTCTGAGTGAAAAAAAAACACTGAGCTGCCTTTGGGATGTGTCAGAATGATGTCTGGTCAAGCAGAATCTGTTGACTTAAACTTCTAGCTTGAATTTTAGCTGTTTGTTTTCTAGTTCTTAAATTTCTGGTGGTGGGTATTGGTCATTTGTTATGTTTCTATTCCTTTATGTATGCTTATATTTTATAATTAAGCCTTTTGAAAAGCAGAAACACATCAAACAAAGTCATGAGGTCACCTACCACAGTGAGTTTTTAAAGCAGTTTTTAGGACTACTACAAGGAGTAAAATTCAGAATCTTTTCCTTAAGTATTAGGTGTTCTAAAAAAAGAGAAAAGAAAAAGAAAAAAGGAAGGTGTTTTATTTTCCCCCTTGTCTCCTTTGGAGGGGTCTAGAAGGTACGAATTGAAGTGCCACTCATAACTGCAAGAAAAATCAAATTAAGTAAAAGAATTGTTCAGTTTTGACATTCATCATCATCATGTTTTCCCAGCTGAGGAAGAAAAAGCTTTCCCAGAAATGAATTTGGCATTCTCTCTTCTTTTTCACTCTGGTTTTCAATTTTTCAGTGGGAGTCTCAAGTCCTTAGGTCCACAGATGATATCCTTTATAATCTAGCCCCAGTAAACTTTCTGTCCAGTCTCTCACCACTTCATTCTGTGACTTGGAACTACTATTTCTCCACCACCTTGTGTCTCTGCCTTTGTCCACAGTACTCTTTCCTCCTTCACTGCTGGGTAAAGTCTTGCTTATCTTTCTTAGCCTACCTGAAATTTTACATCCTTTCTCAACTCTCCTCCCCATAGTTGCTCCCTCCAATAGTTGCCACTTACTCAATGTGTTATACAAACATTATTTATTTTCCTGAATATATCATAGTTAATGTCTGGAGTTATGTTTGGTTAATATTGGAGTGGTGGGGTGTTAGTGGTACCACTGGCGTTTTGGGGTTTGATATTAGATATATTACTAAACATTACAATACACAGAACAGCCCATTACCTCCACTCTCAAGAATCAACTAGCTCCAAATGCCAGTACTTTAGAAGTTGAGAACCCCTGATCTACTGAGATGCTTGATCCAACATTGTATTCATCTTTGAAAATTTTCAGGAACTCTAAAATGGTAGGTTCTTAGCAAATGTCAAATATGTAAATGAGAGGGAGTAAATGAATGGTAGCAAATGAGACTACACCTTGTTGGAAAATACCTTTATTTAACTCAGGTGTTTTGCTACTTCTGCATTATCCCAAGGAGAGCAAACTGCCCATCCCACTCTCTGCATTTTCCTTCAGATACCCTTTAGTGGTGGTGACATGGAAGGATGATAGTGTCCTGAAACACAGAAACTATGCAACAATAATGATGATGATAATTAACACTGGGCATGTGCCATATGATCAAATCCTGTAACCATTTTCACAAATTTAACTCACTTAAGCTTCTCATTAATCCTTGAAAATAAGAACTGTTATTTTTTTTCTGCTTTGCAGTTGAGGAAACTAAGAGTGAAGGAAGTTGCCTGAGGTCACTTTGTTAAAAAGTAGTTGTATTACTCCATTTTCCATTAGTATCATAAAATATCTGAAGTTGGGTTCTTTATTTTAAAAAATAGAGACTTTGCTGGGCGTGGTGGCACATGCCTGTAATCCCAGCACTCAGGAAGCTGAGGAAGAAGGATCACTGTAAGTTCGAGGCCAGCCTGAACTGCATAATGAGACCCTGTCTCAAAAAGACTTTAAAAATAAAAGACTTTTTAGCTCAAAGCTTTGGAGGGTCAGGGATACCGTGTTTGGAATAGCTTGGTTCTAGTGAGAACCTTATGGTGAATGACATACAAGGGCAGAAGCAGATCACATTGCTGGTGGGAAGCCAGAAAGTGAGGGTCAGGGGTCAGGCACAGGCTTTTATAACAGCCTGTCTGCAGAGAACTAACTGAGAAGTCCTAGGAGAACTACTATAATCCCTTCCTCGAGTGGCCCCCAATAACCTGAGGACCTTCCACCAGGCCTTATCTCTTAAAGATCCTGCCCACTTCCCAACATCACCACTCTGGGCACCAAGGTCTCAACACATGAACTCCAGGGGACAAACTACATCCAAATCAAAGCAGCGGTGGATCACAGGCACTGTGTAACTGTTTTTCCCATTGGAATGTCTGGAGCTGAAGTCACCATCATTCTTCCCATTAGAGATCACAAAGGAATAAATTTCATCATTGGTGAAATGGTAAGCCAGGGCAGGAGTATGCGGAAAGAATCAGTGGGTATCAAACTCACAAAGTGATTCCCAGCCCAGCCAGGGTTTCTGAAGAGCACTGAGTTCCCTTAATGTTGACAGCAAACATCCCTAGTCATTCCATTCCATTCCATTCCATTCCATTCCATTCCATTCCATTCCATTCCATTCCATTCCATTCTTTTGTTTGTTTGTTTGTTTGTTTGTTTTTTGTGGCACTGGGGATTGAACTCATGACCTTGCGCTTGCCGGGCAGGTGCTTAGAATGCTGAGCTAGATCCCCAGCCCTCCATTCCATTCTTTATTTTTGCAACAGGGTCTTGCTACAAGTTCAGGCTGGCCTTGAACTCTCTATGTAGCTCAGGCTAACTTTAAACTCATGGAGATCTTTCTGCCTCACGCCAGCTCCTAGTCTTAAATTTTGCTATTTGGGGGTTCTTGCAAACCAATTTCCCATATCTCATGAAATACAGAAAAATGTAACTGAATTAAGTTACATTTAGATTTGCTAAGTGACCTTGGGCAAGGCATTATAGACCTAAAATGGAGGTAGGTGATCAATTGTTTTACTTCTCCGGTGGATATTAAAACGTGCAAACTGATGATGAGAAAAAAAATACCCTTACTATGCACATACACATCGATATCAAATAATGATGCAGGTTAATAGTGGGAATAATAAGGGCTTCTGGATTATTCCCTTGGAACAAGTTGCTTCACTTCTGAGCCTATTTTCCTTATCTGTAGAAGGAAGATATTATTTACAGAGTTGTGAGGATTGGGCATGGTGTATGTGACGCCCACACACAGTGCCAGACGCACGGTGGGTATCCCATAAATGATAGCTATTATTAATAACCTGAGCACCTGGCTGTTGATACCACCTTACAACCATGCTTGACAAAACAACTAAACAATACACACAGAAGGAAAACAACCATCACCAGCATCAGCTACCTAGTGTAGTCCTCTCCGTTCCCCTGAAGGTGATGGCTGCCTCGCAAATGTGCAAGGAGTCCACCAAGCACTGTTAGTACAATGGAGGTGTTGCCAGAAGGAACTCAGTTCCTCCTCTGAGAGACTAAGAGTGCTTTCAGTGAAGAATGCTGAGTGCAAAGATTCACTCTGAAATGGCTTTGACTGCCAAGTGACAGAAGGAGCAAGTTAAAATCACTGGCGAAGGATGAGAGCAGCTGGGAGATAGTGTGTACTTGCTGACTCTGATCTTACCCAGCTACTGAATCATTTTCTTCCTGCCATTCTCCACTTAAGGGGCCTCCAGACAATCAGGGCTTCCCACGAGCTCCTGATAACATATGGACACCTTTCTTTGCTTGCTTGGTGTCATGAGGAATTCCTATTACCTGCTAAATGCCAAGGTGTCCCATTGCACTCTAGAGGCTCTTGTATATACCTTCTTGCATTGCCGTGTCCTCAGCATAGGAAAAGATTTAACGTGCCAGACAGTAAGGGACACATATAGCAGGAAACGATCTCTTTAGTCTCTGTTCAACCTTCTGTGTTTTATGCTGGTTGTAACTTCTGTGAGTCAGGTTGTTCTTTTTCCACTTAACTGAGCAACTTCCACCTATATGAGTATTATTCATTCAATGGATAGTTATTGGGCTCTTTTAGATTGGCATTATTTTAGGTTGTGACTAAGGTAACTCCCTGCTCTTGTGGAGTTTACATTCTTATGGGGAGAGATATTAACTTGTGTACAAATAAGCCAATTTAAGATTGTAAAAAGTTTAATGAATTTATAAAATAGTGTTATAGTGGACAGGAGGTGGAGGATGGCTATTTATGTTACCTGAGAAAGGGACATTGGGACCAAATGAAGACTACCATGCTACCCAAAGTCAGATTCTAAGAGAACTTCAAGGACACATTCCCTGAAATGGCACATTTGAGGACTACAAAGCTAGGCTTTGATAGTACAGAGGAGGGATTGAGCTGCTAAAGTTAGATAGTACAAACTGAGAAACTGAGGGGCCATTGATCATTTCAGCCCACATGCTTGTTTTAACATTTCACTAAAATAAAAAACAGTCCTGACTTGCAGTATCTCTTGCAAATCAAAAACAACTTGGCCTCTGGTCATGGTGGTGCACACCTGTAATCCCCATACTCGGGTTGAGACTGAAGGATCTCTGTGAGTTCAAGTCCAGCCTAAACTATACAGTAAGACCCTGTCTCAAAACAAAAACAAAAACAAAAACAAAAACAAAAACAAAAAAATAAAAAACTGTCTTAGCCAAGCCAACATGCCAGGCCTTATTCTAGGGTAAGACTGCTTTTAATATAGAATCCTGTCCTGTCTCCTTGTCTTCCTCCATGGGGCTTGTGTCCTCAATTTGTGATATTTTTGCAACACATGAGTCCCATCTAGGTTTAATAAGGGCTTGAATTTTTTATACTGTGTGATGGAAACATAAATGAAGGGCTTATTGGTTTTGTTTTGAGACAGGATCTTCTTAAGAATTTCGCAGGTTGGGCTCGGACTTGTGATTCTCCTACCTCAGCCTTCCAAAGTGCTGGGATTACAGGTATGCACCACCATGTCCAGTCTACATTTCTTAATCTAAAATTTTAAAACATCACTCTGAGCTGGGCATGGTGACCTATGCCTATAATTCTAGTTACTTAGGAGGCTAAGACAGGAGGATCACAAGTGTGAGGTCAGTTTGGGCAACTGGGCAAGACAGGACTCTCAAAAATAGGAGTGGATGGCTGGGGATATAGCTTAGCATTTCCTGGGTTAATCCTCCAGTACTGGGAGGAAAATTTACTCTATTTTTAAAAGATCATATTGTCAGGGAATGGGAGGCAGGCCACAATGATTGTGATACTGGTGGCTAAGACCAGAAGAGAAAGAGTGGACAGATTCTGGGCATATTTTAGAGGTAGACTGGCAGGACCTAACTAATGCACTAGGTTTTAGGCAAGGAGAGAATGGATATGGACTCCCAGGGTTTACTTTGAGCACCTGTGTGGGTGATGGCGTATTTGCTTAGAGAAGACTATGGAGGCCAGTAGGAGGAAGAAAATCAAAGCTGAGCGAACAGTGAGGAGGCATTTATATGCACCAGCTTAGTCAAGGTTGGGGATATAAATTGGGAGTCTTCAGTGAATAGGTGATATTTAAACTTACGGAAATCAGTGAGGTCACTGAGGGTGGAAATACAGATAAAAAATAGAAGGCAGTGTGTTCTGCAATTTTTTTCCTGTTTAAATTTAAATCTAAATTCCCCATATCAGGCCAGGGATTTAGCTCAGTGGTGTTAAGTGCCTGCCTGGCAAGCACGAGGTCTTCAATCCCCGATACCAAAAAAACCCTAAATTCTCCTTATCATACAAATGAATTGATATTTAGTATTAACTAGCAATCTAAGGTTATCTAGCCATCATTCCTACCAACATATATTCTCAAATCCCTTTACACAACATCTGTTGAGTAGCTAGCATTGACAGGAAACACATTTTCATTAAGATTTTCCATTTTACATCCATCAGAATGACTCTGTATCTGATTACATACATATGATGTTGAACC
The DNA here is from genome assembly GCA_004365215.1 of Cuniculus paca. Classification (NCBI taxonomy): domain Eukaryota; kingdom Metazoa; phylum Chordata; class Mammalia; order Rodentia; family Cuniculidae; genus Cuniculus; species Cuniculus paca. The sequence continues at coordinate 7,766 of RJWT010017750.1, read as the reverse complement.
CAGGGCCTTTTATTTCTGCCATTGAGCTGAAATTGTGTATTTTTTTCCCAGGTCTTAATTTTTTGTTATGAAACAGTTTTATTAAATTGCTCAGACTCGTTTTAAACTTGATCCTTTTGCTTCCATGCTTGGAGTAGCTAGAATTATAGATGTATGTCATCGCCCCCAGCTATATACCTTATTTTGTAGTGAAGCAAACTAAATTTCAGAAAGTTAACTTGCCCAGGATCATTAATCATTAAAAGGTAGAGGAGGGGGCCAGGGATATAGCTCAGTGGCACAGCAACTGCCTGGCAAGTGTGAGGTCCTGAGTTCGATTCCCAGTATCAATCAAATAAATCAATCTTCATTTAGAGCCAGGTGTGGTGGCACGCACCTGTAATCCCAGCACTTGGGAGACTGAGGCAAGAGGATCCCTGTGGGTTCAAATCCAGCCTGGGCTACAATGGGAGTTCAACATGAGCCTGAACTGCATGGTGAAACTGTTTCCAAAAAAAAAAAAAAAAAAAAAAAGAATAACAGGTAGAGGAGGAATTTGAACCCAGGCCTACCAATTCCCTTGTTCTTTACATTATTACTCCATATGAGTCTAATGATTGTTACAGCTTTTAGGCTGAAATTGTGTATTTTTTTCCTGCAACTTTAATTTTACATCCTGTCTTAATCCCTGGTATGTAAAAAGCAATCATTACTTCCATCATTAACATATATGTGAAAGCACTTTGTAAATTGTAAGGCACTGGAAAGATACACATATGAAGGCTAATCAGAACAGCATTTTTTTTCTTCCAAGAAACTTTTAAATTGCTAAGTGGATAAGAGCATACCTTGACAGCATTTACAATAATTTTATATTGTGATGTTAGCTGAATTTGGGGGCTTTCTAAAAAGAGGTTATTGGAAGGAATCCTTGGGATCAATTCTTACAACTTGGGAACACTGACAGCATTCACAACCTAATGCCAAAACCTGTTTTAGTTCAAAGAGGATGTAAGATCTTTCCAATATGTAGTGGGTCAGGAAGGACCCATTAACTGCAGTAGCTGTTTACACTGATCCTGAATTCAACAATAATACACTAAACACTGGCATACAGTGCATTGACAGCCAGAAGGACCTCCGAAAAGCATAGTAAAACACACATACCTGGCACTCCTGAAGCTCAACTGTGTTGCAATTAAGGATAAAATACCAAATGTGTTCAAGGATAAAATATTAACTTGCACAAAGTTCAGACTGCTTACAGCATAACATTCAGGGTCTTCCATACTGTTCATAATCTTATCTTTCCAATCCTAATTCCCACTGTTGCCATGAATAAACCCTATGCTCTAGTTAAACTTGTCTGCTCACTACCCTCTGAACATGTTGTTTCATCGGATTTCTCCTTAGGTATGTGCTCTTTTGTGGTAGCCAATTGGCACATACATCTATTTCTCGAATCCCCTTTCCCTTCTTCTTCTACTTGTCACTAAGCTGTCAGCTTTTTGTGAAACTGAGTTTTATTTTTTTTCCCATATTAATGTCTTGGTTACCTTGCTTTTGATACCGGGATAACTCAGGTCTTGCACTTGCCAGGCAGGCACTTATGCCACTGAGCTATATTCCTAGCAGTTAGAACCTTGCTTGGCCCACGCTAAGAAATATATAAATCTTAGCTGTTAATATTATTGCTCACATTTATATGAATACATGGTGTGCATTTCTGTCTCCAGAACATTACTAATTCCCTTTTGTGTTTGAATATTTCAATCTCCAAAGGGAGGAGTGTTTTAAAATATCAATGACAAACACAGAGCAATCATTGCTGCTAGAAAAAAACTGTTCTCCTTATAGACCTTATAAACATGAACCCTAATTTATCACAAGAATGAATTTCAGATGTAGAAATAAAAGGTAGTATTCCTTTAAGAAACAGCAAATTTATGAAATGTGTTAACAAAATAAAAACAAAGCCTGAAAATACAGTATGTAAGTGGGCTCTGAATTTAGGGCAGTTGCTCTCCAAATTTGTCATATATTAGAATAATCTGGGAGTGTTCATGAATGTAGCTTCCTGGACCTCACCCCAGATTTACTGACTCTAAGGTTATGTGTCAGGCACTGAATTTTTTTAAAGCTTCATAGGGGATTCACGCACGTAATTTTAAAATCCCACAGGTGTTTTTCATGTACACCTACATATCTGACAATTACTGGGCCAGTCAAGAGAAACTATAAAGAACTGTGCATGTTTAGCAAGTATTTTTCTGAATGTCCTCCTAAAGCAAGCTTTTGAAATACTCAGCGAAAGAACTGATTAACCTGTTTATAAGCAGTATTCTATCCTAAAACGAAAAAAAAAAAAAAAAGAAAACCACAACAACGCTTTCAGTTTGATTTAGGGATCCGAAAAATATAGACAACCCCAAACAGCACAGTATTCATCTAAACTCTGCTAATCTAATGTGTAAATCTCAAAACAGGATTACTTAAGTAAATATATATTTAACTATGTACAATATTTACAATTTAACAGACTTCATAACTCAAACAGTTAAGCATATAAATGTGAAAAAGTTGGCATTGTTATATAACACTTCAAAAATTTCAAAAAACAACTTTTCTTCAAAAATATTTTACATCAATTTTCCAAAGTGCTATTGCTCAGTAGCTCAGTTTATCACAAAGAACACAGTTAGGTACCCAAATCTCTAGGCCCGGAGTAACCTATGTACTGAGAAAGCACTTATTACTGGACAGAGGCTCTTAAAAAGTTTGGGTCTTTAAAACCTTACAATAAAGCCCCTTTCACCCTCCAATCCTGAGACAACAAGTCCTGTAGTTCTCCCTCATCATCGCTGTCAACATTCTCCTCTTCCTTTTTTTGCAGTTCTTTTATGGTCAGAACTTCTTTAAGCTTGTTTTTTATTTCATCCTGGCGATTCCGCAGCTTTTCTACCCGACGGTAACACTCTATTTGCTCATCAATCTCCCCAATCTGGCGGTCCAACCGGCCCTCCTCATCCTCTTCAGCGACTATAGCTTCGGAAATAGTGCTGACCTGCCTCATGGCTTTTTGAAATTCGTCCCACTCTTTGTCCATCTGATCCTTTGGGGCATCAACCTTTCGTACCTTTGCATCTACCTCAGGGTCGTCAAAAAATCCTTCCGGTAACGCTTCCGCAGTGTTTTCTCTCCTTTCCACCACTTTTTCATGTATTTCTGCTTTCTCAATTGACCCTGAATGAGGAATTAAGGGGGCCTTGGGAAGATTCGTATTAAAGGAATCGTTTGGCAGCGCACTACTTGTTGCGTCCCGCGAGGAGGAGAGTGAGTGTTCTTTGCTCAGTGGATCTGTCAGCTGCTTGCTGCCGCCCCCCAGTTTTCCTTCTCCCTCGTCCTCTTCCTCTTCCTCGTCTTCATAATCGGGGAGTAAACCGAGTCCCGAAAGCTTATTTGGGGTCGCTCTAGCTGAATCTTTCCCCGTTTTATCAAAGTTGGTGGACGATGTGGAAGGCTGTACCTGAGGAACCTTGCCTCTCTTGGCATCTGGGTTTTCAGTATCTGGAGCTTTCCTCTTGGCAGACTGAAGAGCTGCGCTGGCAGATGGACCTGGGGTGGCACCTTTTGCGCCTTTCAGCTCGGCTACTTTCTCCCGGTGCTGCTTTCCCAGGACGTGAGTCTGCCACAGAAGCTCGCTCTTCACCGGGGTATTACAAAGGGCACAACTCAGCTGCCCCAAACGGTTGTATTTAGCGAATGGAGATTCAATCTTCTTTCGGTTAGTGCTCAGACGCTGCTTCTCCTTCATCAACCGTCTCAATTCTTCCTGATTCACCACTCTCTTCCCGGACGGAGTCTGAGCATTGGTGGAAGACGCCATCTTTGCGACCAGACCTGACGTGATTCTGGTTTCAATCCTGGCGAGGCTTGATGGCGTCACTTCCAATCTTGGCGCCGATTGGCTAAAGTTCGGGAGCGCGGGGCGTGGCTCAGGGTTTCCTCTTCAAAGCAGCTACGAAGTCGGATTGCGCCGGCAACCGTTAGGTTATGGCTGCAATCAAGGTGGTAAACTCTAAGTCTGAGGTGGCGCGAGCCCAGGCGGCTTTGGATGTGAACATATGCGCCGCCCGAGGGCTGCAGGATGTGCTGAGGACAAACTTGGGTCCTAAGGGCACCATGAAAATGTGAGGCGGTGGTTAGGGCGTCTGGTGTGTTTTGGGTGCAGACATACGCAGGCGTTTCGCGAAGGCGGTGGAGCGCGAGGGGAGAACCTGTGGGCCTGTTTTCCGTCCCCATTCCTGCCCTGAGGGCATTTCTAGCCTGGTTTGGGGACGGGTGTGTGTGTGGGGGGAGTCTGCTCCTGGAAAGCAACCCAGGAACCTTGACACCCTTCGTCCTTTTTTCGTTAGGGTTGTTAGGCAGTTGGAAAGTCAATTCACTGAAGGCGTTTACCCCCACTGCCGCATCCCTTATTGGGGATCAAACCCAGAGCCCGGTGTACACTAGGCACTTTACCACTGAGGTGTAAAACACCTTCCCCTTTCCTCTTTAAAGCTACGTGGCCTTAGTCCATAAATTCCACGGATAGTCTTTTTTTTCCCCCTCCCTCCATGTTAGATATCCGAACCCTGGGGCTTTACACACGCTGGGTACCTGCTGTATCATTGAGCTTCAGCAGCGGCAGCAGCACTACAGATACATAGTTTTGTTTTTGCATGCTAGTATATTGTAGTGAAAACGAAATGAACTTTGGAGTCAGGCAGACACGGGTTGAAATCCAAGTTCCCTAAGTAGTTGTTAATGAAAACCTCTAGTTGGTAGCATGAGGCTTACAGTGGTTTTTTTTGTTCGTTTGTTTGTGTTTGTTTTGTTTTTTAAGCTCTGGTTCCTTCTTGGCTTTCTGGCCTGTTCGTGGACCAACCTTGTGCTCTTCACTTTTCTACAGCTTCTAAAAATTTGTGAGCCTTGATTCAACTTGGTTGGAATGTATTTACTAGGGTTAAACACACACACACACTCTAGCTCTTGAGTTCTTGGGCAAGTTACTTGACTGCTTTATGTCTACAGCTCTTCATATTTGTTCATGGTTTCACCACATTTATTTAGGACTATTTTCCTTACACAAGAGGGAGAGACTGGTGAAAGCTAAAGGATAGAACAGAGACACCCTGATTGGAATGAGAAAACTAATATTAATGGTGAAAGAGGGCACTTCTACACTGGATACTGGGAAAACATGACAAAGATTTATTCTTAAGGAGATCTGGTAGAGACAGATGTGCTAACTACGTATAGATACATATTACACTGAGGAAAGAGGCTACTGATGGAAAAAGGTAATAGATGGTGTTTATCACAGTCTTGAAAGAACGAAGACTGGGTTTGGTGTTGTACTCCTATAATACCAGTATTTGGGAGACCAAGGCAGGGGAATCACTGCATTCAAGGCCAGCCTTGGCTACATAGCGAGACCCCGTCTCAAAAAAACAAAAAAAAATGGAGGGCCACCTAACTAATTTCTGGCTTTTGCTTTTTTTTCTTTCTCTTTTTTTTCCTTTTTCCTTTTTTTTGCGATGGGGGTCTCCCTATGTAGTCCAGGTTAGTTTAAACTCAGTATGTAACCCAGGTAGGCTGGCCTCAAAGTTGCTGCAATCTTCAACCTCCTGAGTAGCATGTGCCACGACACCTGGCCTAATTTCTGGAATAAGAAAGCCCCATGTTATAAATCCCGAGGAGAGAGGTGGGGGAGAACCATGCTGCATTAAGGGAACCGAAAGGCTAGCTTGTGGGAAGGTAGTAGGTGAGGCAGGAAAGATATACATAGGCTAGATTGGTAAAGGTGTAGTATGTCATTGTGAAATTAGTTTGAATTTTAACTTGAAAGTGATTGACAACATAAATATTTAAGGATTTTTGCTCAGGGAACTGAGTCCCAGTGCATTTTTGTTGGTTTTGGAGACAGGGTCCAGGCTGACCTCCTGTCTTAGCCTCCTGAATGCCGGAATTACTGATGGGCACTGCCATGCCCAGATTGCATGGCCTTTTAGAAGGAGAAATGTACTGTGAAGGTAGATTCAAATTTGAAGATATCTGGGATGCTTAGAGATGCTGATGACAGTGGAAGTAGAGAGGAAGGATTAAGAGAGAAATTTAGGTTGTGGAATTGACAGACCTTGGTAATTTAATTAAATGTGAGCAAAGGGGGAAACTAAGTTGAGTGATTGAATGATTGGTAGCATTTATCAAAAAAAAGGAAATTTGCAAATTTTTGTTTTATATACTCACTTTTCTTTGACCAATGTTCATAACTGCTTTTTAAACCCAGAAAGACTACGTTTAGAACGAAATCACTGTAAGTCCATCCGGGTAGAAGTGATTCTGAGAGCTACAAGTAGTGATAGTTACCATAATATCTCCCCATTGCATGATGGATATTTTCCAAGCCTTGTTTCCTGTTTTAAGAAAAGTGGAGTGTCTTGCTTGGCACTTGCCACGTGACATTAATAACATGGCTGTTCTCTGAACAGGCTTGTTTCTGGTGCCGGTGACATCAAACTCACCAAAGATGGCAACGTGCTGCTCCATGAGATGGTAAGCTGTTGCTGCTGACTTTAATGAACCTTAGTAAGCCTTACTTAAGAACATGGAGCAATTTGTGTATCTTTAAACCAAGGCTGTCAGCTAATTACTGCAGTCTTGTGATAGGCTTCTTTGATTAAACATTGATAAAAATGGTTTTTGGCTGTTTTCAAATGTTTGTATAGTCCAAGTAATAGCTTAATTAATATTGTCCTTTAAAGACACTGCTTTATATTCTTTATAATTGTGGAAAAATAAAAACTTAGCAGTTTTCATAAATGTATTCATCTTTGAGATTGAAAGATTTAATCTTCTTTTGCAAATGTCATTGCATTCTGAACAAAGACGTATGAAATGTTCATACCTCATTAGTTTTCAATTTTGAAATTTTGGACTTGACATTTATTAAGTACTGATAATGTAGAACTTGTAAACCTGTACAGTGAAGCTTATTTCATTTCTAATTTTACTATTGACCCTTAGGTTATCTTGTTTTGTGTGGCCTTTAAAAAAAAAAAACTCATTCCTCTCTCTTTAAATCTGTTATTTACTTTTTCAGCAAATTCAACATCCAACAGCTTCCTTGATAGCAAAAGTAGCAACTGCCCAAGATGACATTACAGGAGATGGTACCACTTCAAATGTTCTGATTATCGGAGAGTTACTAAAACAAGCTGATCTTTACATTTCTGAGGTATTAAAATTTCATAGAATTCACACTATATTGTGAATTTAAAATAAAATTATATTGTAAATTTAATTTTAGAAGGTACGGGTAAATTTTAATCAAGATATTCTTGGAGAATTATAAATGGAAATAATAATGAACTTTTTTGGCCAAAATAATACTTTTTATTGGAATTATATACTTCTTTTTAAAATGAATCATTTAAGGTGTATTGAAAGGTAAAAATTACAAAATGCCATTGGTAAAATTGAAATGAAATTATATACTTTTTGAAAAATAACTGGAGCAAAATTACTGACAATTTTGCACATCGAGAATTTATCCACCTTTTTAGTTTTATTTTCATTTATAAATCACCTGTTCAGCTGGGCGTGGTGGCACACTCCTGTAATCCCAGCACTTGGGAGGCTGAGGCAGGAGGATCATTGTGAGTTCGAGACCAGCCTGAGCTATACAGTGAGCCCAAGGCCAGCCTGAACTGCATATCAAGACTTTATCTCTAAAAAACCAACCC
>RJWT010017749.1:0-19204 GCA_004365215.1 Cuniculus paca | reverse complement strand
GGCGGATCGTTGTGAGTTCAAGACCAGCCTGGGCTACAAAGTGAGCTCAAGGCCAGCCTGAATGGCATAGTGAGACCCTGTCTCAAGAACAGGGCTGGGGATCTAGCTCAGCGGTCTAAGCTCCTGCCCGGCAAGCACAAAGTCGTGAGTTCAATCCCTGGTGCCGCAAAAACAAAAAAAAAAGAAAGAAAAAATGTTCAGTATCATTGGTCATTAGAGAAATGCAAATTAAAACAACTCTGAGATTTCATCTCACTCCAGAAAGAATGGCCAGGGTCAAGAAAACCACCAACAATAAATGCTGGAGAGGCTGTGGGGAAAAAGGAACCCTTCTCCACTGTTGGTGGGAGTGCAGACTGGTGCAACCACTCTGGAGGTCAGTCTGGAGGTTTCTCAAAAAGCTAGGACTAGAAGTCCCATTTGACCCAGCTATTCCACTTCTGGAAATATTCCCAGTAGAAGTGAAATCATCTTACCACAGTGATGTATGTGCACCCATGTTTATAGCAGCACAATTGTAATAGCCAAATCTTGGAAACAACCCAAATGCCCATCAACTGAGGATTGGATAAAGAAGATGTGGTACTTTTATACAATGGAGTACTATTCGGCTATAAAAAATGATCACACTGAAGGCTTTTATAGATAAATGGATGTGACTTGAGACCATACTCATAAGTGAAATAAACCAAACCCACATGTGTAAACACCGCATTGTCTCCCTAGTGTAAGAAACCGAAAGACTCAATAAGATAAAAAAATTCCTGATAAATATGGAGAAAAAGTTCTGAAGTCCAATGGTGCTTTTATTCTTGGGTTTGATTGGTTTAAGTCCCTTTCCTACTATTTGATTGCAATATGTGAGAAGATAGGAACAGCTCTTTTGAAAAATGGGACACTACAGTAGCCATTGCTGGTTTCTTCTTGTCTGACTTGAAGGCCCGTACTGCTCTTCTGTTTTACCTGGTTTTATATTACTTTGTTTTGTTTAAGTTTATTGTCTGTAGATGTATGAACAACCATTTTGAAGAAAGCAAGAGACACTAGGATAACCATTGTTAATCTCCTGTTGTTATGTTTTGAAAACCTGTATAGCTTGCAGTGTTCTGTTTTGAAATGCTATATTATGTTTGACTCTATTCTGTTTTCTTTTGCTTTGTTTTGTTCTGTTTTGTTTTGTTTTGTTTTGTTCTATCCTCTTTAAAATAAAAAAAATATTTTAAACTATTTGTTTTCTTTTTTATTAGTGTGTGTTTGCAATACAAAATCATTATGTTGATCTTGGGGAATCGGTATGTATACACATCAACAGCATTTCGATCATTTGTGATATCTTTGCTCCCCTCCATTCTCATCTCTCCTCTTCCCCAGATGCCCTTCCCTTATTGATAAGAATATGAAGGACACATTTTGCAAAGCTATAGGGTAACAGTGTTTGTATGTACATCCATTATGGTTGGGAACCTACATGACTATTTCTGGATCTACCCATCCATCCAGCTATCTCACTCTACACTGAAGATACTCCTGCAAACATGAAACAGTTTTCAGTCTCCTGGTAGTTTTCTCACCCTAGAAGCAACACCTCCATGGAGCCTCTCTGACCATCTGGCTCAGATCCCAGCATCTCACACTGGGCATTCACCCGAACACGGTGGAATCTCCACTCACTGTTCTGCAGTGCTAACACCCCTCACACACTCATGAATGCCACCCTGCTGGTTCCCATCTAATGGCTTTTGAACTGTAGTACAGTGAAGTCAAGAAACAAGAGATAAAGTGTACAGATCTTCATTTTTAAATACCTCTCCTTGGAAAAATGATAGACACAGAGAAGCTGAAAGTATTCCTTTAGCAAAATATTAACTCACCTAGAACTGCAGATTTTTTGTGCTTTTTTGTTTTCTGTTCTGTTATAGAATAATGATTGAGGTGAGAAAAAAAAAAGGAACTTGGATAGCCTCAAATTATATTTGTCATTTGGAAATAAAATCTCAGAATTATAAATCTAATCTCATTTAAAACTTGAAAATCAAGTTTTATGATGCCCTGAGAATACTCTTTAAGATAACATAATTTGAAAAACTGCTCAAGAAATTTCAATTAACATAATGTTGTACCAGTATGAATTTTTACTTGCCTATTTTTATGGTTTAATCACATACAGTTTGGAACTTGAGACACTGCTTCTAATAGCAAGTCTGGAATTGATGATTTGAGAACAAATTAATAAAAGAGGTGGCACAGTCTTAAAGAGTTAGCCTTTGAAAAGCACAGCAATAAACATTTTCAACTACTTACATTCAATTTTCTTTGAATTAGTTGATTACATTATTTTATGTACATCAATTCAATAGGAAGGATTGGCCTTGGTGTAGATTTTTCCCTGTAAGTGAGCACAATGAAGTATGGAATGCTTTTAATTAATATTCCTTTTCTAAATACATTTCTAGCTTGGAAAAAAATTTTTAAAACCACTCCATTTACTTTCAAAAGTAAATCCTGCAATATTTAATTTGATTGAGTGTATTTATAATTTATTATCCATAACCTGTAAAATAAATTAAAATAACATTTGAATAAGATTCATTAGGGTACAAATATTAACACATTAAATTAATATAATATTTAATTAATACTATTTTTCTAAATTTGAAGACTAATATCTAGAAGGAGAACCTGGATGAAGTATTTTAAAAATAATCATACTTGAGTTCATATGAATTTTAGATTATTTCACAGCAGTTCATCATAATAGAATTTCAACATATTTTTGAAAATAATTTTGTCCTTGTAAAATATTATAACAATTTGTTATGGTTGATACATTGTGTCAACTTGAGCAGTTTAGAATTTTAACTGAGAGAATCAGCAGGGAGCCAAGGTTCTTACTTTGTAAATATCCTCATCCTGTTCAAAGGAAGGCAAGGACATTTTGTGAGTGCTATACTCACCCTGGGGAGGGGGTGGCCAGTGTGAGGAAGGAGAAGAGGTTTGTTTTCTCCTTTTTTTATTCTGTTTGCTGCCTTGAAGTGTTGCCCCAGTGCCATGCCACCCTGCCTTGGAGCAAGCTGATTATGGACTGAAACCACCAAAAACTGTAAGCTAAATAAACCTTTCCTTGCTTCACTTTGGGTGTCAGGTGTTTTGACCCAACAATGAGAGAAAAGTAACCAAGGCACAATTTTAATGTGTATTCAAAAGTACAAAAGGAACCACAAATTCAGAAACCAAAGGCCACGGAATTGATTGCTTTGTCTCTGAGTGATGTTACAGGGAGCAGTTCATTCTTTCCTCAGTTCATTCTTTCCTCCAAACACTAACAATAATTTCACTGAGTATTACATTCTTTCCTCAGTTCATTCTTTCCTCCAAACACTAACAATAATTTCACTGAGTATTACATCCCATTTTATTTCACCGAGTAAATGTACGTAAGGCTATGATATCCTTAAGTTTTAACTTCACACAAATAACAATGGCAGTAATGAAATGATGAGTTAGAAAGTATAGTGATAAGCCCTGCATTAAATAGCATTTTCTCAGTAATAGAGAGTTTTTAAAAACTTCATATTCTCATGCCAACCCTCTGGAAAGTTTCACTCATTTTCTGAACCGAGAAACTGAGGCTTGGCTGTCGAAATGATCAAGATGTTATGTGTGTAAGTACCAGTTCCTCTCAATGATTGTATTTATTATGCATTAAAACATGTATTAATTTGTGTATGTGTGTGGTACCAGGGTTGGAACTTACGACCCCACACTTTCCAGGCAGATGTTGTGCCACTGAGCTATATCCTAGGCCCTGTATTAATTTTTAAAAAAAGAAGAAGAGAAAAGAAAGACTAAATAACTTGTCCAAGTGCCATGGCTGTAAGGGGCTCCCATACAAGCAGATGCCCGATACGTTATCAGGAATTTTTCAAATACATCTCACTTCCCTCAGCATAAATTAACAAGTTAATCCATGCAATTATGTGTGATAAATATAAAGCAAATGGATCTGAGTTTTTCTCTTCCACCTTAGGAAGACAGCAGAAATTCTATATCCTGTAACCTTTTATTTCAAGAAACGTTGTAGGGTACAAAACTTTCTTTAAATTGATAAACATGACTATCTGCCATTATTGGTCCACCAACAGGAGAGTAGTGATTTGGAGAAACAACATAACTCATTCATCTCAATAAGATTTAAATGTGATTTATAAACCATTTAAAATAAAGTATGTTCATTTAAGTAGAAAGAAATGTGTATGTATTGCGAAGGTGAATCTGCCAAACCAAGTCCCTTCCAAATCAATGAAAATTGCTTCCCTCGAAGTGTTAAGGCTGATTCCTTGGGGGAGATGAATTTGGCTGGGAGACAGGGACCTAAAATACCATTGGGGGTTGCCATGGGATACAGTTTTATAAGAGCATTTGCAGAGCAGATGGAAGGAAGCTAAATAAAGTATAAGTAGGTACAGAATGAGAAGTATTCTTTTTAATTTGCCATAAACAATAGAAGTTGTACGTTTGTCCACAAAAAAAAAATTCATGTCATAGCAAATTACATTTGGCATCCAGAAATACAACCTCATAACTGTGGACCTCACTTTTTTAAAAAATTGAGAGAACAATTTTTATAATGGCATCATAATGGTCCTCAAAGAAACAATTCCTAAGAACTGATGGGGAAAAAGCAAATTAATATCATATTTTACTAATACAATTGTATACTTTTTTTATGATTACAGGTAAACAGAAATAGGAAACTGTTTGTGATGGCCCTAAGATCTGAAGCTGGAAACTAACAATGAACAAAAGGAAATAACAAATCTTTTAAAGTTCTGCTGCTGATGGTTGTTTGTAAATTTGTTTCCCATGCCTGCTTTGCTGAGTATCTTATGGATATGCTATAAACTGGCTCTTTTTAATTAGGTTAATTCCTGAGAGGTCCTCAGTGAATTCACTAGCTTTACATAAAGATGCAATTTTTTTACATGAAACCTGTGTACCAAATATATGCTATGAAAATTCTATTAAGAAAGACAAATGCAGCCAGACATGATGCTGCCTGCCTGCAATGTCAGCACTTGGGAGGCTGAGACATGGATTGCCATGAGTTCAAGGCTAACCTGAACACCACAGCAAGATCTTGTCTCAAAAAATCAAAAAGAAAAGAAAATGCATTTTACAAGCATGCGTCGACTCAACAATCTCCATCAGAAAAATTACATGAGAATATTCACTTATGAATTGTATATATGCATACTATATAAAACTAGAAACTTTTGAATTTCTACTTGAAAAATACAATACTGACTTCTAACACTAAGCGGTCCTAACACTAAGTGGTCCTCCACAGAACTGCAAGTAGAACAAAATTAACAAAAATTGCCAAAAGCCTGTGGATTTGTAACATAATTGTTACATTGTTGTGGTAAAGAAATAGAACAATAAAATCATTTTTATTCGCCCCTTCTCCCTCCCACTCTTCCTTCCTTCATTCCTTTCTTATTTCCTCTTTCCTTTCTTCTTTCATTAGGATTTTATCAAGGCTTGTACTTTGCATTCGTTTGCTATAGATTTCATTCTCTTTTCATTTAGAAGAATTTATCCTGATTACTTAAAACGATCATATTTAAAAACCTGCCTGGTTTCCTTGTAGAATGTTCCTCATTCTGAATTTGTCTTTTTCCATACACTGTATTTTATACAAACTAGAATTAGATGCAGGTATTTTATTTAATTATGGTTAACACTGCTTGCAAGAATATATTATAGGTGATTTTCTACATGTCGCATCGTATCAAAAGATAAGAAAGTATCACCTTGCCCTACTATTAGTGCTAATCAAGTATAAATGTAGGTATTTGGTTAAGATGATTATCGCCAGTTCTGGCTGTTGTAAGTGTTCATTTTTTCTCTTTACAATATGTGCTGTTTCTTTGCCAGTATTTGAATATCTGCCCCCAATGACCACTGACATGATGATTTTAGCATTCACTGAAGACTTACTTGAATTAGTTATAAATGTGGCATTTTTAACTCCATAATTCCCCATTCCTTTACAATGTATTACATGTTTCATTTAAAAGTTTTTTGTTATTCTCATTATATATATTGTATGTTATATATACAAACATGTGTATGCATGTATTTATTGTTATTAGAGTTCATGTTTTTATACTATATACTATAATCAATTATAGACATTGGTCTATTTGGATGTGTAATAAATACATCATAATGTATTCAATAGAATTAAATTCAAGATGGGGAACTTTTCCTTTTGAAATTATGACATTAGTCCTTAAGCTTCCTTTTTTTCTTGCAAAATAAATTATCCCAGACACAAATCATCTTGTAGTTACACCAGATCTGAAATAAATTTCCTAAGGAAGAGCAGCAGTAAATTACCTTTCTAGTACATTTGGGAGCAAATGTGGCTCAGAGAGAGAGACAGAGAGAGAGAAAATGTGGCTCAGCCCCTGCAGGATTCTGCCTATTTCTAAGCAGTTTTCAGCAGAATGTAGACAATTAAGGGTGCTATCATCTGCACGATAAAATGCCTGGCCATGTGAAGGTATGTTATGGTTAATACATTGTGTCAACTTGAGAAGTTTAGAAGTTTAACTGAGAGACTCAACAGGGAGCCAGGGTTCTTACCTTGTAAATACCCTCATCCTGTGCAAAGGAGGGCAAGGACATTTTGTGAGTGTTACACCCACCCTGAAGGTGGTGGTGCTGGGGGATGTGGCCTGTGTATAATTTAAGGGAGGAGAAGAGGCTTGTTTGTGCTCTTTTGCGCTGGCTGCTGCCTTGAAGTGCTGTCCCTGTGCTGTGCCACCCTGCCTTGGAGCCAGCTGATTATGGACTGAAATCTCTAGAAACTGTGAGCTAAATAAACCTTTCCTTGCTTCACTTTGGTGTCAGGTGTTTGTCTCAGCAACACAGGGAAACAATGCGTTGTCCAGCTGCTTTCATACCTGAGTGGGAAAATTTGCCCGGTTTAAAGTTAGAAAACAAGATCATGCAAACTGTAGATCTAGGCCATGGAGTCCAACCCTCACCTTACCAAGAATGAAACTAGAATTTTGATCTCCAACCATTGTGATTCTTCTCTTTCTCTCAACTGGTTGTCACATTGGAAAAGGAAGATAAGTATCATTGTATTAGATAAAAAACCAATATACAATTCATTTTTAAAAGTTTCATCATATTGAAATATAAGCACAAACATGAACACAAACATACAGACATCTAATAAGGAGTGACATTTTACGTAAAGAGAAATTGTATATTCATGGTCTACATGAATTCTAATGTACAAAACTTAATCAATTCCTGATAATTTTATGAAAGATAAATTACCTAGGCTGTTCGTAATGGCTAATAGAAGTACAACTCAAAAAGGAACAAATTTTCTTAAAATCTGTTATGTGCAAAGAAAGTGTCTGGTTCATCTGACTGTGGATACCACCCATTAACACAACTGTTAGTGATCCATTCAAAGACGTGGGTGACCTAATAAACTTCACAAAAATGACTAGGCAAAGTGTAGTTCTGAAGAGAATTTGATGCAGTAGGCCCATTTAATATTGTCTCATTTTCTCAATAAATATATGACTACCCTTTTTCCTCATACTTCTTTTCCTAGCTATTTTGAAAATTTCTCAAAGGCATTTTGTAACTGTAGAATTTCTTTCCAAAGTCATTCCTGTTCAATAATTAGTCATGACATTTGTCTTTTGGGGGCTTTCTATAATTTTTGTCTTTCTAGAATCCTTTTAGTTACATACTATGATGAAATTTCATGAATGATCCAAGGAAGCAGTTGCTCCATTATCTCCAAATTGCTTTGCAAACACATTACTACAACAGAATACTCATTGATTTCCCTCTGCCAGAACAACTGATTGGCTGCCTGTGTTTCTGCAATCTCAAGGGTTATCTTAACTCAGGTAATTTTCATTATGCTAAAGCACATTCTCATTCAAATTTCTGTTGGCTGCTGAAAGCAATACTTGCTAACAAAACCAATGCTTTTTTTCCTGAGGGAATACCTTTCTACTTGGAAAATATATTTTCTCCAACCTCTAAGTCATTCTTCAGTGTTAGACATACTGCTTAGTGACACTAGCATTCCTATGTCATCGTTCTCTGGTATATATCTTCTGATAATTTGAAATCAAGGAAATTTCCTGACCTGCATTTATTTATATCTCTCTTCAACATTACTCTACATGTTCCACATTATATTCTGAAAATAGACATAGAAAATAGAAATGCACATTAACAGTTGCTTCTAAGGAAGAGAAACAGAGTGTATATAGGGATACAACAGAGAATTACTTTTGTCTTTGTGTTTTTTTCTACTCTGGGAACTTCTTTTGACATATGTGGCTGTTACCAACTAATAAAAACAGAAAATTCAAGACACTAGAGCAAGCATTATGGCATTTCCTATGGTTTGGATGTGTTTTGCTGATGTCTCCCAGAAATTCCTGGGCTGCATGCTTGGGTCTCACTGTGGCAATGATGAGGGATGGGAACCTATAAGAATGGGAGCATAAGGAAGGTCATTGGGTACTGCCCTCAGGAAGGATGAATGTCTTTCTTGCAGGACCCTGGCCAGATCCTGTAAGAAGGCTTGCTGTAGAGAGAGCAGCCTGGCCTTTCATCCCTCTGACTTCTTGTCTTTTTATGTGATCTCCTTTGAATGTGCTTCCCCCATTACAATTCCAAACACCTTGAGACCCTAAGCAGTGGCCAAAGAAATGGGGCCACCCAATCTTGGTCTTTCAGCCATAAAAAAACTATAAGCTGAATAAATCTCTTTTCTTTATAAAATATACAGTTTTAGTCTTGTTATAGCAACAGATAATGGGCTATACAGATTCTGTCTGAGAGTCATTCCTAAAAATCCTATAATTTTCCAACTTTTATTTCCCAAGCCACTAAAGTATGGAGCAAGTGGGCCTTTATCTCAGTGTCTATAAGATTTAGGCAGAGTAGTGGGTATACTTGATATTCGGTCTACGTATTCTTAAATCCTTCAAAAGATACTCGAGCAGAATTTGCTTGGATCATTATCTTTAATATTCTTTTATTCAATAAATGGACAGCGTCCTCTAGGTGTACTATTGCTACATTGTTTGCCTTCTTTCTTCTATACAGTTCCCTCAGCTCCATGTAAATCAGAAATATTGAGGAGGAATTATTCTTGAGTTAAAAATACAGTTTTTTCCATTTGGAAACACAACCACATCAATGAAGCACATCATATATAAAAATATAAAGCACAAAGTGGGAGCAAAAAATTCAAGAACAGGTTCACTGAACCAGTAAGTGAAACAATTTTATTCTACATGCAGTACTTCTTCACAGTAGCTCAGTTAAATGCCAAGAATTACCCTTGGCCTACAATTTCCTCCACCAGAGGAAGTAAGAGCCTAGTATCTCCCTTCCCAGAAATGTGGAACAATGATCAATTGGCCTCTTTTTTTTCCTGCTCCACATGGATACTGAGATCTGCAAGCCCAAGTGCTTAGGATAGGCTGGACATAGGGCATCTCGCAGCAATCAAGTCTTGAAACTTAGCGAAGGCCTGTATCATCTATTAATCAATTGAAGAGCCCCATCAGAAGGTTGGTTGGGGCATCTCACCTGTAGTTCCTTTCAATAGACCACTGGTACCTGTAAAGCTTCAAGCACTTTACATTTCATTTCCTTGATGGCTGACTTCCCATATACACACCCAGGAGAGCAAATGTGAGACTCTGCAGATAGCCCATGAGGACCTGCAATGAAGCAGGTTACCTCTTCGGGATTGAGACAAGACCGCAGGGTGAGCCTTTAAAGCCACTAGTCTAAGAAAATTAAACTGGAAGTTCTCATCACCTGGCCTGGCTTTATGGGAATAAAAAAATGTAGATAATCCTGAGAATTTCTCCCTCATGAGGTAACAAGAGGGGTGGAGCACATACATCCACAGCAAAGGTTTAAGAGAGCCTCAGAGACTTATTAGTATGAATGAAGAAGGTTTTCTATTCTGAAACAGGTCAGTGGAGATTAGAGGTTATTGCTTCTTCAAACATGGAGACAATAATCTAAGACTTCAAGAAACATAGAAAACCAAGATATCATGACGTCTCCAAAGGAAAACAGTTATTTTTAGTAACCAACCCCAAAGACAAGGTGATTTATGGATTACTAACAAAGAATTCTAACTAATTATTTGAACTCAAACTCAGAAAACTATGGGAATACAGATAAAGGCTAGGTGTGGTGCTGCACACCTATAATCCCAAACACTGGGAACCCAAGGCAAGAGGATTTCAAGTTTAAATGAAGCCTGGATAACTTAGAGACTTGGTGAAGTCCGCTCTCAAAATAAAAAAACCAAAAATTGGTCAGAATATAGCTTAGTACAAAGGCTTTGGTTTCAACCCCCCATACCCCAAAGAGAGAAGAGAAAAAGAGAATGTGGGAAGAAGGAACGAAAAGAAGAAAAAGAGAGGGAAGATGGTTATAAGGGAAGGAGGGATAGAGAGAAAATACAAAAAGACAACTCATCTTTTAGTTGTGTTGTGTGCTTGGTCATCTCTATAAACCTAAAGTAAGAAGAAATCTCTTTTACCAATAGAATGAAAAGAAGTTAGAGAAAACATAAGTGTAAAATATTATAATAATGTAATCAAATTAAAGCCATACTGAATTTTTAGGAAACCAAATAAAAATGCTCTAGAATAGCCAATAGTGATGCTTAAACAATTTTGTCAATATAATAAAATCAGTAAATTGCATACTTAAAAAGGAGAGAATTTTATGATATGTGAATTATATCTCAATAAAAATATAGATTATAATGGAAGTTAAAACAGCAACACTCATGGCTCTGGGAAAATGTTTTATATTAAATGCTATTATCTATTTGTAAGTATAACACCATGTTATGCTAGAAAGTACCAGTATATTGGTACACTGTACAAAGAGATGATCATTTATTTGAAGAATTATTGCTAGCAATTACATAAATAACTGTTCCCTGGATACAACTATTACCAAGGGAAGCAATTTTTGTAGATGGAAGACAGGAAGGGTAGGGAAAATTCAGTTTTACAACATGGGGCTGGATACAAAAAAAAAAAAGACTGTGCCATCCCTCAATTTAGGAAGACAAAAGTAGATTTTTTACACCATTCTCATATAGCTCTCTGGCAAAGAAAATTATTTAGTTATATAAATCTTATTGCCCCATAGGAAGAAAAGAAGCCAATTATCTAAACAATTGGCTCATCTAAAGGAAAATAAAACTGTATTTTAAATTGAAATCACATGAAAAATGATATGAGTCAAAGATATCACTATTTTAATGTTCTCTTTCAGTTCAAATTTCACGGTTTCCTGATTTTCTTACATATTATTATAATTTTTGTCATTGGCACCTATTTTATATTAACTCCGATGTATTTTCTAACTTTAAAAACTGTCAGAACTTCTGTTAAAACATGTCTTCTTCCTTAAAGAAAGCCTTGTTACTTACTAGACTAAAACTGCAGGATATGTCAAAAGGAGGGTTATTCTGTGTAAAATAATTATGTTAATATATCTATGATATCAGGATAATAGAACATGACAAAGAAAACCTGATGATAAAATACATAGCGATGTCTTTCATGCAACATTAACAGTGTGATTATTTTTTAATAACAGCAAGGAATAGTCAGCTATCAACATGTTCTCACAATAATGGAGAGTAAGTTTCAGATTTTTTTGAGTCAGATGCTATAGATTAGTTTCACTGTGCAATATCTAATCATAATGATTTTTTCCTTTCACAGAATGTATCAAAATATGTGTTCCTAATAAAATATATCACATACAAAAAATTCAGTATAAATTCGATATCTTAGCATCCTAATATCTTCTTCATGGTGGTGTTTTACAGTAAACACATTATGTTTTTAAATGACTGTTCAAATTTTTAAATGACTGTTCTACAGGCATCACAACTCCGGAAGATGTTCTTATAGGTGACATAAAGACTTTCACACATCAGTGATGAAGAAAAGGCTGACCCTGGATGTTGAGATTATTCTCAAAAAGTCAAATCTGGACTTTGAGATATAGGTACTCTTAGAAGACCAGCAATAGTATTGTTTTTGAGTTACTTGTCAGTCTGGGGATATGCCAACAGCTAAACACAACTAACTTTAAAACAGACCTGTAGGTGTGCTTTCTGTGGGATCCAACTCTCATACAGCTGCATGCTATCACTGCATTGTACTTCTTTTTGGTATGTAGACACTGAACTGTTAGAAGTAGAAACCCAGAAATGTTCAGTTATAACCTCCTTGTATTTGGGGAAACTAAAGAATGGCTATGGTCACACACCAGGTGAAGTAACTTGGGCATTGTGGTGCAGAATGTCAGTGTCAGTGGAGAGTAGTGACCATAGAGTCATCCCCCTCCTCCACTTGTCCTGGCCATTTCATGGGGCTGGAAGCGCTTGTACCACAACCTCATTTGGAGGCTCCCCCTTGAGCATAGGATCAATGGCCTCTTGTTCGGAATACTCTCAGGAATAAGACCTTCAAAGAGAAATTTAATTCTTGGGTAGCTAGGTAAAGTTTCATAGGCTATCACCGTCAAATAACTGTATTTTTTAAAAATGGTGTATTCTATAATCCTGGGTCTATAAGACATGAACTTAGAGTCATTACACAATTACAACAAAAAGGAAGTCAAAATTTAATTCTTATGTTTCACAGTAACTATTCATTTGGCTTCTCTGAAATTAAATTCTCCATCTGTACAATAGGCACCCCCCCCAAGCCTGAATACTTCAGTCTCTTAGTTGTCCCGGTAATAGTTGCAGTTCCAGTTCCTATTACTTTTGTTTCTCCGAAATGACTGGTAACTGTGATGATAGCTGGTCACTATGATGCATATTGTAAGAACCAATGCCCAACTGACAAGCCATTCTGCCTCTGTACTTCCTGCTTGCTTGTCCTATATAAGCCCTAAACCACCAGAGATCAGGGCCTGATATTTTGGGAGTTATCCCGATCAGTGCCCATTGATGTAAAATAAATTTACCTTGAAATTCTGGGTGCCATTTTGGTATTTCTCTTTGCCACAGCAAAGCAGAAACTTTTTTTTTGCTCTAGTAAGTAAAACTATATTCAAGAGTTCTGTAGACATATGACATTCTAGGATAAAGATGCACATGATATTTTATAAAATTAAAAATACATAGTCTCAGAAAATCTGATCATATGTAGCAATGCACACACATGAATAGAAGAAATGCTGTTTTCTTGATTTTTCAACATTTCTTGAAAAGAACAAGAAAGTGACATCAGTAACAACATCCTATTATCTGTCTCTATTCAAATTCACACTGAAAACATAGATTTCTAAAATTTTGTCAAAATCTTATATTCAGTAGCATAATTCTTTTCATGTAAAAAATGTGGACATTCCAACTAGTGACCTCCCCTAGTCACTAATAAGTGATACTAACAAAAAGAAAAAAGTCTTGAATATTGACTTGTAGCAGCTGAGCTAACAAAGGCCAATGTGAGGAGGGGGCAGGGAGAGAGGGAAAGTGAGATTGAGAGGAAGGATATGTAACAAGCTGTCTGCCTGTGTCTCTCAACTGCTCTTCCTGGTTGTAACAGCTCGGCAACAGTGACACCCTCCTGAATCTTGCTTTGAAATATACCTCATGACTAGCATTCTCAAAGAATACAGGCATCTAGAAATTTTCCTGTCTGTTACTATTTTTAAATCTCCAATATGTCTCTGAATAAGCTATTGGTTATTTCCCATGTGACCAACTAGTGTTGACGTCTATCTGATTCACCCAGAAAATAGCCTCAATATATTTCATTTAGCCATCTTTTGACCACTACTTACAAAGTAGAGCTCTGTAAGGAAACATGTTTAAAGCAACACCCAATCTTCTCTATTAAAGTTACCACATCTGTTCCATATACCATACTGAACACACAGATAGTTGTTCCTTCTTATTATTTGTCATTTTCAACTGTGCCTTACAGCAAAATTAATTTTCTTATTTTAAAAAAAGCAAATAAATGCCTAATAGTGATAGTCATGCCTACCCTGAGAGAGACTCTCTCAGAAAACATGCCCCTCTCTACAAAAACAGGAAAGCACTAAAAGGACCATGTTGCCCTCAGCAAACAGAACAGACGGCCATAAGGAAAATTTAGGAGAGGACATATGATCCTCTGAAAGTGCCAGAATGTTCAATAATATCTGCACACCTGCACTGACCATCCTGGGACCTTGACCCCAGTCATCGCACCCAGATTCCTTGGAAGGTACTATTTATTAATAGCTCCCAATTGTGAGGATCAGGAATCCAGGGGAGAAATACACACATGCGTATGCATTCGACCAAGAAAATCTATGTAGCAGAGGATCAAGCTGATACTAGAAACACACCTACCAGCAAGAAATGTTGACAAGATGCCAGTACACTTGATTTTGCTCAATTTCTGAATATAATTTCCAAATAAGTCACTGGTAAAACAAAATACTACTTCACTAATGACAGCAGGTAATTCAGACTCTTCAGGGAAACTTCATAGATCTTGTTTAGTTAACCTATTCCACTAATGATGGTCAATCTTCTGCTCAGTAACTAACCCATTCTATCATTTCTTTATTCCTCTTCTGGTTTAATTGTTTCTGGTTTGCTTTCTAGTATACTTTCAGTAGAATTTTCTGGTACAAATCTTTAGATGAGCAAGGTTGTTTCTATATTAAGCATTAATTGAGGCTGGAGCCCCTATTTAGAGAAGGTCTTCAAATGAAAATTAAATTTGTCATCAGAAGAGTTGTTACCAAGCTGACTATTGTTAAGCATATCTCAAGTCCTTTAGAAAATTTTGGCTCACAGACGATTATGCCACTGAGAATAATGCTGTTTTAAAAGTAACAATTAATTCCTAGATATAATTCTAGCAGATGGTAGCAGATGCTACCATGCCTTTTCTGCCTTCACGCCATTCAGATGTTGGCATGGACAAAGACACAAATGTAATCATCTCACGTGTATATGTTTTATCTGCTAATGTGATATTAATTTCCGCTGGGCAAGGATTATTCACATGATTTATTTACGATGGCCTGTGAACTTTAGACCTCTAAGATCTTTGCATCTGAAAAGTGAATTTTTATTAAATCCAACATTACAGGAAGTATCAGAACATAAAATGCATGATTCAGAGAGTAGAATAAGATATTTTCATGGCACTACAACAAGGGAATGGACCAGCCCTTGAAAAGCTTATCACTACATGTGAGCTTTCCTGAGAAATGTCTGCTTTTCAGAACTGTTCTCCTTTTCAGCCAATAGATTTTCATTATAGTTTGCCCTTGTTTTCCAAAACTGGTTCCTTAGCAACAGCTTCAAAGACTTCTTCGGTGAAAACAGCCATTTTTAGACTTGTAGTAAAAATTCATCTTTTTGGTCAGGAATACTGGGAGTTTCTATAGTTTTGGATATACTTAAAATGAGGTAAATGAGATTATCAAGTAAGGTTATTGAATACATGACGTCAAGAAATTCAAACTACTTCTTTGAGGTGTGGGTTATCTTATGAATTTCTGAATATTTAATAAACTTATGTCAAATACTCAAACTTCTAATATTTGAACAACATTAATTATGGCTTTTATTGCAGGCTTAACTGTCTCACTTGGTTCTGGCCCACATGTAAAGTAATTCAATTTCCTGATTTATTCATGGAAATCTCCTTGTTATTCAATAGAATACATTATTTGTAGCCTGAGTTTTTCCTATTTAGACACCATATTATTGCTTCATAAAACAATGTGATAGAACAGTCATTGCCAAAAACAGTGAAAAAAAAGCAACTGTGGGTTTTATTTGCACACAATTAGAAAGTGAAATTCCATTATAAGTTAATTACAGAGATTAATTCTTATTTAGAATCTGTCACAGAGGTCAAACATTTAAGTTTTGTTATTAAATTTCACCTGGACAGATACTAATGGATTTCAAGAGATTTATTTTTAACTCTATTTTCTGAAAACTTTTTGGAGTGCCTCAAATGTTATGTGCTTTGTGAATGTAAAGTACAGCTTTCGAGTTCTCTCCAGGTTTCACTATTTCCTCTACTGCAGAGAGTGTACCAAAAGGCACTGCAGACAAAACCCCATATGAGATCTGTGTGCCTATAAAATGGGAAACTATGCAGGATCAGAATGTCATTGCTTTCTTCATAAGTAGAACAGGCATTTCTCCGATGGAGGAGCAAAGACTAGCTGGAAAAAATAATTCACAATTGTGACTTCTCTGACAGTCTGCTCTCCTGGTCTTGGGCTTGGTGCTCTTTGCAGTGGGCTTTTCTGTGGGAACACCTTCATCTGCGTCCTATCAGAAGTGTTCACTACCCAGAAGTAAACACAAATAAAGATTCTTCTCTATCCTAGATTTAGGCTGTGCAAACCGGACATGAAAATGGAATTGTTTTTTTCCTAGAAATGTGTTCATTTTCAGAAAAGTCTATCCCTTCATAAAGAAAATAAATGATCTGCTAGGTAAATAACTGTATTGCAAATATATTCACTTCGTAATCCCCCAAGAACATGTTATGTCACACAGCAAAGGAGAATGAAGGTAACAGATAGAGTTATGAATATTAATCCATCAACCTGATTGTGGATCACCTGGGTGGGCCCAATGTTATCATAAGGGTCCTTGAATGGGAAGAAGAGGACAACAGTGTCATTGCAGAGTGATGTGGTATGAGAAGGACTCGATCCACCATTGCTGGCTTTGAAGAAGGAAAAAAAGTCATAATCCAAGGAATGCGGGTGGCATTTAGGAGCTGAGAAAGGCTATGCAAGATGGTATCTGGAGAGCCGTCAGAAAGAACACGATGCTGACATTTGATTTTAGCCCAGTAAGACCCATTTTGAACACGTGACCTCCAGACTGTAAGAAAATGCATGTGAACTATTTTGAGCCAATTAAGTTTGCAATAATTTGTTGCAGCACAATAGAAACTAAGACAATGATGAATAGGTGAGCTAAGGCATTTTCGAGGTGAGAAACATTACAGACACTCCTCCGCTTGGGTTTTGAAAGATTAGTTTTAAGTCAATTTGCTCTTTAGCTCAGAATTACAGCATGAAAACCCATGCCATCTGTCAGGTGGTATCAGAGTTGACTTTCTTTGTTCTTGGGCAGAACTTTATTCTTAGCTACAGAAAAAATTTTGTAATGCGAAAGAAAGAAAACAGGTACTTTTCTATGTTATGAACAATGGACCTTTGCTTAGAGAAATATTTCCTGTATGAGACTTGTCTCATGCTGAAGAAACTGTCCTCAGAAACAGAGAACAATTGAGACTTTGAGGTTCCTTTCCCCAAGTTCTACAACAGCTATGCCCGCTGACCTTCCCTCTGAATGCTGAGCTCCACCCTCTTCCCCCAGCTTACCCAGGCAGCCAGAGCGGCACCTTACTCCTCTGGGAACTGCTCAATACAGAGGAGGCCTCTCGTGTTGACTTCCCTTTGCTTTATGTTATTTCACTTTACGCTGTTACCAAAATAGGAAAATCAAGAGTAGGAGTATTTCTTCCTAACTCACCCCAGGTTCCATTTGCCAACACCCTTAGTTCCCTAACCACCAACCACATTAAAGTTTTACTTCACTAGTTTTAAAAAAAATCCATCCATCCATTCCTTTTATACTTTCAGAGCCTACTCCTTGGCAAGCATTGTTCTGAGTTCTGGGATTGCAATAATGACAAACACAACAAAAGACTTTGAAATTATGGAACTTTTAAAATCTATTAGTAATAGTAAGAGACAGAAAACTAAAACTACATCTGTACCTACATATGTGTATACCTAAAGAATTGTGATTCCCAGTGGTCATACCTGGAATAAATAAAATTAAACAATACAGACCAGAGGAATGAAAACAGATTAGACAAGATGATATCAAAATTATTTCTGAATTTTAAAATATGGCGTCACTTATGTACCTGTCTTTTCCCCCACATTGTCTGAGAAAATTACAGAGTATAAATTTGTGTTTAGGGAAAATAATGATCATAGTAAATATATTAACACACTCACAAGTGTGCACTATACTCAAGCACCCAAGAAATAGTTCAAACCAATGTAGACTTACAAATCTGTCCATTTATAATATACTCATTTTCTTTCTATCTGCTTAAAAACCATCCTTGCCCATTTAAACAAACCGAAATCTTTATAAGGCATTTTATAGAAGAAATTACCTCAACTAACCCATCGCAGGACAAAAATAAAGAACTACTGAGATACAATGAAAATATATAAACATGAGTTGTTAAATTAAATGTTTTAAAAGGTTGAAAAACAACCAGACACTGTTATTTATATAATATAAAATAATAATGAAAGCCCAGCAACATGGGAAGAAAAATATTCTAACAACTTTGTGAAAATTGGCTTAATGTTTTACAGATAAACATTTATCAGTAAGTTGGACATTACTATATGCAAAGCATGCTGATATTAGGAATATACATCATACCCAGGTATGGTGGTGCTTTCCTGTATTCTTAGCACCAGGATGCTAAAGCAGAAGAATCCCAAGTTTGAGCCCAGTCTGGGAAAATTAGTATTATAGAGAAGGCCTACGTCAAAATTAAAAATATACACAAAAAGTGGCTTGGGGCTGTAGATCAGTGTGAAAGCCTTGGGTTCAACCACCAGTACTGCCTCCCCAAACCTATATATATATATATATCCAAAATCATCACAGATTAAATCACTGTTTCTGTCTCTTCTGGTACATTTAAAATAGAATTTGATGCTTTCAACGTTTAATTTAGGTTTTTAAAGTAAATATATTATAAAATTAGCTAAAACAACTTGTATGACATTTATGTACACAAACAACAATGTACAAGACTTTCCTTGAAGCTGTTATGGCTTTTACCAGATGTCCCTCCCACTTCAAGCTTCATGTGCTCATAGGTGGGGATTTTTGGAAGTGGTTGAATAGTGGATCTGTGAATATGAATAAAGTATGAGTGGTAACTAAATTAGTCTGCCAATTGGTTTAGCATGCATAAAAAATCTATGTATGAATAATGGAAAGCCCCATCCTGGATGTGAGTGGCACCAATAAATAGGCTTGTAGCTGGGATGGAGTAAAAGG